>CAJQTV010000509.1:0-61587 GCA_907163055.1 Formica aquilonia x Formica polyctena
AGTTGTCTGTGGAAACATGCTAACTTTTGTTTTCTTATCAAGAGCTGAGAGTAAGCGTTCTTCGTAAGTGATACATCTCCTACTCTAAAATGTTTAATCGAGACAATGTCTGCCCTGTCGTGGTTGTCATAACGTTTCGAGCAGTGAGTGACGAAAAGTTTAAGTGAAATTTGAAAAATGCCGTCGTTGATTGAATTGGTACTGCAAGGAGGTCGACGCGTCGTGGTGGGCGCAGGATCTCGCAATGGGGCTATTGCGGGTTTTGCTGAATCTGGTGTGTTTCCAAAGAGTAAGTAATATTTGTTTTATATTAATTATTTATAATATATTAATTATTCATAATATATATTATAATTCGATTTAATTTAATTTATAGTATCAATATACGAGCGACATCCAGATCCCTGGATTTGTCAATATTGAACGCCGGCAACTTGTACGAGCGCTGCGCCGGCACGAGCGCGAGTTCCTCGAGGACGTATGGGAGGATAATGGCCCGGACGGTCTTCATTTAGACCTAAGACGTCTCTTCGGGCTCGAACCCTATGAGGAACCCTATGTGATGGAAGAATCGTGGGACGAGCCTCCGAGCAAGAGGTCAAAGAATTAATTGTAAGTATCTTCTTTTTAAAATTTATATTAAATTTATAAAAATTAAATTAATATACTAACAAGACTTGTATTTTTCTGTTTCAGATATTATTATTATTTTTATTATTTTTTAAACACACACACACACACATTTATATTATACACAATTTTTGAATAAATATTATTATTATTATATTTTTAAAAAATGTTGATTATTTCTGCGCCTCCTTCTCCCACGTCCATGCATGCCTCGCGCTGTCTCTCTCTCTCTCTCCCACATGCATGCGAACGTCATCCTTTTCCCACGCCAATGCGGACGCTATCCTTTTCCTTCACGCGTGCATGCCTCGCGCTATCTCTCTCACACCGCCTTGCGAACGCCGTATCATCCGCGTGCATGCTTCGCGCTATCTCTCTCTCTCTCTCTCTCTCCCAAGTGCATCCTTCGCGCTATCCCTCTCCCAAGTGCATGCCTCGCGCTATCTCTCTCTTTCTCCCAAGTGCATGCTTCGCGCTATCCCTCTCTTACACCTATTCGCGCGGATCCCTCGCCTATCGGTTAGGACGCGGTCCCCCTCTCCCTCTCCGCGGACCCTTCGCCTACCGGTTAGGACGCGCGGACTTCTCGCTTATCGGTTAGGACGCGGTACCTCTCCCCGCGGACCCCTCGCCCACCAGTTAGGACGCGCGGACTTCTCGCCTATCGGTTAGGACCCGCGGACCGCTCGCCTATCGGTTAGGACGCGATTCGCCCGCGTGACGTCATACCCCCCCCCCCCCGCGTGACGTCATCCCCTCGTGACGTCATCCCCCCGTGACGTCACCCCCTTGTCCTGATTTCCCCCCTCGCCCCTCACCCCCCCTCAGAGCCCCTGGCTTAGAATCCGCATAGTATCACTACTTCCGCCCCACTTTACATCTCATCTCCTATGTCGTCCCCTCTCATACACCCTCCAAAAAAACCTCTGAGCAGCACTAATACTTCCCTTTCGTCCTTCCCCCGCTCAACTCCCGGAACTTCCTTCTCCAATCTTTTCCCATCCCATAATTTCCTTCTAATCTCTCCTAACGGAAGATTCCCATCCTCTTCGGATAGTGGTGCCATCTCTAAGCATTTTATCCCTTCTCCCACCAATCCTGTTCCACCCAAACCTCAAATAGCAACCTTAATCTTAATTTTAACCAAGAGCTATATAACCAGCTATTCAATCTCATGAATTTAATCATGGAAAAGCTCTCCCCAGCACTGAGACTTCTTGACTTGTACGATGCAATGTCGGAATTCATGAACTCCTTCCTATTATCCTTAACCCACGCAATCCTATGTACAACTGTCCAAATGCAGGGGTTACCTCGGAATAGCCTATCTCAGAATCGGTCTCTTAGGATCCTGCAATAGAACTGCCATTCGCTGACGAACAAAATAGATCCGGTAAACACCTTGTTCCAGCGGTATGATGTCTTGGCCTTGTCGGAGACTTGGTTGAGCTCTGAGTCTCGGGTGAACCTGCGGGGTTTTGACGTGTTCCGGAGGGACTCGTTGACCCGTAACAGTGGAGGCTTGCTTCTGGCCGTCCGCCGATCTGTGCCATACTCTATCATAGATGATTTTGTTCGGCTCGATTGTTCGGGGCTGGAGTGCATGGCCATGGTTATCCATTATGAACTTTTCAATCTCGCCATTGTCTCGGTGTATAAACACCCGCAGGATTCGCTTACGAGACAGAGGTATGACTACTTGTTCGCTTTTTGTAATTCCTTTACTCATGTGATCCTTCTGGGTGACTTCAACGCTCACCACAGACAGTGGGGCTGTGACCGGTCGAGTAGGGAGGGAGTCAATGCCTGCTCTCCTCGGCGTTGGACTCTTCTTTCACCTGTATCAATGACGGATCCTACACCTTTCTGACGCGCCCAGGCCAATCCAGATCTGCAATAGATCTCTCCTTTATTTCTCCGCCGATTATTGGCCATTGCGAATGGAATGTATTGGAGGACACTCACTTGAGTGATCATTATCCTATTGAAGTTGGATTTAATCACTTCTTGAGGAAGAAGGAATTTTTCTCGCATAAGATAAAATTGTCATCAAAGGAGAGAGAACAATTTGTGGTCAATTTGGGCGCCAGCACCGGGCCCTTAAGGAGGCTATCAGTGAGCCTTCTCTGGGCGGGTTGAATAAATACGAGACTTTTCTTGGTTTCTGAGGAATCAGTTGCCTCTTACAAGGGGAGGGCCAAGTCGTGCACACACGGATTTTGCTCAACTTTAAATATGTTTTAGTACTAACCCCCCACTAATTCATGGACAAGTGGCACGACGCAATACTCAAGCATTCGCGAGAAATTTGCATTAAAAGTTTGTCGTGCGCTTTCTATACCGAATTAGCGAAAGAGTTTAGCAGACAGCAGCGTGGCGCAGAAGATAAAGCGGCGGTTTAGAACGCTGCCCGTTGCACGTTCGAGTCCTGACTTTACCAATTATTTTTTTTAATTTTTACAAAATATTGCAACAAGTGAACGCATATGGAGTAAAAAAATTATTATTTAATAATTATTAAATTTAATGCTAATACTTTAAATATAATATTTTATACTCGCATACTTTAACGCCTGTAACCATACGAATAATATCGGTTCGCAATACAATTAAAGACTCCATAATCATTTTTAAATTTAAAAATTCTGCAAGGGATTTTATTTCTACATTATATTATATGACCGGTCAGTGCTTTTGTACTACTGTGGAAGTTTTTCTGTTGCCGAAAACTCGATTATGAGTTGTATCTGCTACCTGCGGAAACCGTTATTTTCTATCTGGTAGAGGGGAGTAGAGACACGGGTAGCCCTTGCTTTAAATTTGGCCGTTTGGTTCACTCCATTGTCAGCCGAGCAGCCGTTTATAACGTGTCGTACAGTGACTAGTGGAAAGTTATTTTGGAAGAATGCAAGAGCCAAGCAGTAGTGCAGAGGAAAATCCATCCGAATTATTAGAAATAGAATATCTTCAACGGACAAACGATGAGATGAAGAACGATCTTACCAACGCTCTTACATATTGTAAAAGTTTACTCGAATCCGAGAATCTACTAACAAATACACCATCTGAAAAAATATCATCCGTTTCCATCGCGATGGGCGACGAAATTTTTAAGGAAATTGTGTGTATGCTGGGAGAGAGAAAACTTATAACTGACGAAGATCTCATAACTTTCGAGGAAACTGATAGTGAAGGAGAATATGAGGAGGTATATTTTGAATTTTTTGTCGATATTTTTTCACTTTTGTTTCTTTAGTTAGTGGAATTAACATAAGAATAATTTCTTTGTTAATAGTGCAAGGATATACCTGGCAACAAAAGTCCAGATTACGTGGAAGAGCAATTTGAAGAAAAGGTGGATTATATACCGTTATCGTATAAAGAGAGAGCAGTTGCTTTAGCAGAAGCGCATCCGAAATGGTCTCTAAAAACTTTACAAAAACAAGGCTGCTCCCGTTTAAAAGATAAAAGAAGATTGCAACAATGGAAACAAGATATAAAACGGGGAGAAACAATGTTCGATAAATGGAAGCATATCGAAACAGAGACTTTCGATCGTTTTAAAGAAGCAAGAGAGTGTTTTGAACAGGTAAAATTATACAAAATATTTGTTGAATTCAAAAATCAAAGCTTGAATAACACGTTTCCATACATCGGTTTTCAGGTTTTCAGGTAACAACGAGGACTTTACAGCAATGGGCGATAGCCGCAGCTTTCCCATTTTTATCCGATAATTTTACTTTCTGTGCCAGCAATACTTGGGTAAAAAGATTCAAAGTAAAATATAGAATCAAGCAGAGAAAAGTCACAAAATATGTAAGCACCAGAGACTACGCAACCTTGGAAGAAACTTTACAGGCAGCGGAGGTGTAAAAGTGACGTTTTTCGCAAAACAAGATTTCTTCTTATTCTAATGTACAATATTTTCCCCGTATATAATATGAATATAATCGTTTTTTATCCTAAAATCATGTGCTTAAACTACGTTTTAGTATGGGTCTAGGGAATCCGTATGACATACATGGTTTGTTGTCTTCTTCGTATATCCTGACTGACGGTCGTTTCGTATATTTCTTTTTATTTTTTATAATTATATAAATTATTAATATTATTATAATAACTGTGGTTATTCCACTTGTCGCCATAGGATATACGAATTGTTTTTTCGTAAAGAATTTGTCATTATTGTTTTGCAAGTCATTGTTTATATCTTTCAATTTATTTCTTAATTCTGTTAATTCTGAATGCTGTACGATATTCTGTTGTTTCGTGTCTAGTATGTCTGTATTGTCTCGTATAAATGTAATATTAATTTCCGGTAAATACGTTTCTATTTCGTTACCTTGTATGACTTCTTTTGGTTGGATCGTCATTTCTGTTGTTATTAATTTACATTTATTTTGAAGGGTAATTTGCCCTGTTCCTTTAATTACTTTTCTAATCTCGTTACAATTTTCGCATTGAATTATTATTGATTGTTCGCGTACAGTTGAGTATAGCCAAGTAAGTGGCTGTTGCAACGGTCTCCATATCGTTTCTGTCGCAATTACATGTTTACTTTTGCAAGCCTCTTTTTGGTTTTGTGGTTGCAAGTACATTTGTATTTCGCACGGCGCGTTTGGATTAATACGGTGTATTGGTTGCGTTTTCTCAGATATGTATCTGGAATTTATTTGGATACACTTTTTTAAATCGTCCTCCGTTATTATGATATACGTTAACCCTTCTCTATTAACTGCGATTATTTCGTGGTTTAGTTCCGCGTGCGTAAATATATTTTTATGATCGTACGTAGGTAATGGGGTTACCTTTATTATATCGTATACTGGTTGTGAGATTAGTGGGAATCGCAATACAGTAAATATGATTGATCCTTCACGGTATGCAGTTATTTTAATATATTCTTCTAATGCTAATCATTCGTCGTTTCGAATTTCGAAAGGGAAATATAAACCGTGAGGTAATTGGATAGCTGCTTCTTTTAAATGTGTTATAATGTCGCTAATAGGTGTTAGTACGGGATGCATAGTGCCCTTGCGTACATACATAAGATATTCTATTACATCTTTCGCATCCCGAATTAAATCTGTTATCATCGCGATGATTACCGTAAAATGTTCGGTTGTTTCTTCGCGAGTACTATATTCTCGAACATAATGATTTAGTAATTTACCGTTATGGTCTAATATATTTTCTAGTTTATCTAGGTGTACTATTGTACTATTTAAGATTTTTATTTGATTTTTCGCGACATGTTGAATGGTTTGCTGATTATTTTGTAAGAGATTTAATTGTTCGTTTATTAATTCTCTATCGTTCGCGTCCATTGTACCGAACAATGTTTTCGCTATTCCGCCTATTCCGTCGATGAGACCTCTACGTCCGTTCGTCCGTGTCTTAAATATTCCGCTAATGTTTGATGCGATCGTTCTAACGCGCCATTACTTTCCGGATGATAGGCAGTTGTTTGTATTTTATTTATTTTTAATAATTTACATGTATTTTTAAATATTTCGCTGAGGAAATTTGTGCCTTGATCCGTTAAAATTTTTTCCGGTATTCCGTGTTCAAGTACAATCTTTGTAACGAATTCTTTACTGACCGTGTTCGCTTTTTGGTTTGGAATCGGTATCGCTTTGCTGAATTTCGTTAAATTGTCTTGGAATGTTAAAAGATATTTATTACCGTTTGTTGTAACTGTTAGCGGTCCTACAATATCTAACGCGCATTTTTCGAAAGGTTTAGTAGGAGTATCCGTGATTATTAACGGTACTCTTTTTTCGCGATAGTTTATTTTTTTGGCAATTCGCATTTTGCAATGTATTTTTCTACATCCTTCGTTATTCCTGGCCAATTGTAATTTAGGCGGATTCTTTTTATCGTTCGTTCAACTCCTTGATGTCCTCCTGTGGGTGCATCATGATATTCAAATAATATCTGTTTCTTGTCTTCCTCCGTGTATATTTTTTCTTCGTCGGAGTTTGTTTCTTCTTTTATTGCGAGGATCTCTCGTTGTTCCTCTTCTGTTTCATGAGCTTCTTTTGTTACATTGCGGCTCAGTGCATCGGCGTTCGCGTTCGCTCGTCCGGCTTTATGGATGATTTCATAATCATATTTTTCGAGTTTTAATCTCCATCGGATCAATCTTGATCCGGGATCGTTCACATTAAATAACCAGATTAATGGTTTATGGTCGGTTATGATTTTAAATTTCGTACCGTATACGTATGGCCTAAAATGTTTTACAGCCCATACAATCGCTAATAATTCTTTCTCGGTTGTATTGTAATTTTGCTCCGCCCGCGATAAAACTCTGCTGGCGTAAGCAATTGGCCGGTCGTTACCTACTTTTCCTTGTGACAATACTGCTCCGATTGCATAGTCGGAAGCATCAGTGGTCACTATGAATTCTTGATTGAAATCTGGATACATTAGCACTGGCGCTGTCATTAATCTTTCTTTTAGTATTTCGAAAGCATTTTGCTGTTCCATAGTCCACTCGAATTTTTCCATTTTCTTCGTTAATTTCGTCAGTGGCTTGGCTATTTTTGAAAAATCTTCTATGAATTTTCTGTAATATCCGGCTAGTCCTATGAAAGATTGTATATCTTTTACTTTCTTCGGCGTCGGAAATTCCTTTATTGCCGTTAACTTTGACGGATCCGGAGATATCCCATTCTCCGAAATTATGTGTCCTAGATAAATTACTTCCTTGCGCAAAAATTCGCATTTATCTGGTTGCAACTTTAGATTATTTTCTCGGAGTCTCTGCAGTACTTCCTTGAGTCTTTTATTGTGGTCCTCTAGGCTCGCTCCATATATCACGATGTCGTCTAAATAAACTAGACATTTAAGTCCTTGCATTCTGGTTAGAATTGAATTCATTAGTCTCTGGAATGTTGCTGGCGCATTTTTCAATCCAAACGGCATTCTATTAAATTCATAGTGTCCGTAGGGCGTTGAAAAAGCTGTCTTTTGTTTATCTTGCTCAGCCATCGGTATCTGATGATATCCTGACGCTAAGTCTAGTGTGGTAAAATATTTAGCGTTTTCTAACTGGTCCAGTATCTCGGTGATATTGGGCAGTGGAAATAAATCACCTATTGTTAAATCGTTTAGCTTCCGAAAGTTTACTACTACTCGGAGCTTAGGTTTTCCGGATGCGTCGGCCTTTTTCGGTACCATTAATAAGGGTGCGTTCCATTGACTCGCGCTTGTTCGGATTATGCCATTTTTCAGCATTTCTTGCACTTGTTTATTTACTTCCGTCTTGTGCTTATCGGGAAGACAATACGGTCTCATGTTCACCGGCGAGGTATCGGCGCGCGTGTTTATCTCGTGCTCTACCGTCGCGGTGCACGTCAGTGGTTCTCCGTCCAACTGAAATGTATCGCAATATTCTTCGCATATCCGTAGGAGTGCCTGTTTTTCTTCCGTATTTAAATGTTGCGTGCGTAGTAGTTGTCAGATTTGTCTCGAGCTAGTAGACTTAAAATTTTTTCTTGCTTGTATCGTGTGTATTTTGGATTCGATTTCGCGTTCTATGTCTTCGAGTGTGACGTTCGTCGTGTCTGTATCTCGACTTCCGTAACGGTTGTATTTATGATACTAACGGGACACGTGTAATCCTTCGGTTCTACTAGACAGTTTCCAAGGTAGATTCCTGGAGCTGTTTCCTCTGCGCGTACTATTCCTATCCGATTTTGCTTCGTTATCGCTTTTACGATGGTTTCGCTGCGCGGTTTTAGGATTGTTTTGTTAAACGTATGGAATCTTAGCACGGCTTCTCCTATTTTTAATTGATTTTGATTATAATCACAGGATACCGAATGTTGTCGAAGGAAAATCAATTCCTTCATATTCTATTGGAATGTCGTCTCCTACAACGTAAAATGCATGTTTTACCTTGTGATTTTCTATTTTAATCGTGGCGTACATTTTTCCTATGGTGTGTACTTTATGCCCGGTTATGCCTGTAAGCGCGATTTTACCTTCATGTATTAGTGTGTCATCCTTTAAATGTTTCAATTTTATTAATGAGATGGTCGACCCTGAGTCGTACAACATCTGTATTTTCCCGTCTTTTGCTTGTCGCATTGGTAATGTTATTAGCAATAAGTCCGTTTTTTTCTGTGCGCGTGGCATATCTTTAATATGTGTAACGCGATACTCAGATGCAGGTCGCGGTTGTCTCTTTCTCGCTTCCTCCTGCTCGTCTTCGCTGCTGCTACTTGCGCTATTGGCGTTCCTTTTCTGTTGTCACGATTTCTTTCGGTCGCGTATATTTTCTTTGCGCGTTTTTTGTTGGTTTCCGATTTTTAGTTTATCTGTACTACTTTTCGGTTTTCCGTTTAGGCTCCAGCATTCGTCGCGGCTGTGTCCTGTTCTTTTGCAATGCGAGCAGTATTTACTTATTGCGTTTATTCGCGAGGGTTTTTCCGGTTTCGGGAGCGCATATTGACTACTTCGACAATCGCGTCCGTAATGTCCGTTTTTTCCGCATTTAAAGCATTGCGGTTTCGGATTTCGACTATTTCGCGAGTAACTTGATTCGGTTTTATTTTTATTAACAAAACTACTTGTTCTCGCTGTTCCCGGTCTGAGTTTTTCTTCGGCGCTTGCGCCCGTTATCGCTTCTTGGAGTGTCGTATATCGCTGCGCGCGTACGAGCACTTGTAATTCGTCGTGTAGCCCGATCTGGTAATTTATTAATGCCTGCGCTTGGATTGTTTGTTGAATCGTGCGTTTTGATAATGCGGATTGCTCCTTTCCTTCGATCATCGAGTCATATAATTTCATTGCTAGTAAATCAACGCGTTGTCCGAAAGCGTGCGCAGTTTCATTCGGCTTTTGTTTTAGCGAATTGAATTCGATCTGTAAATGTGTCGTGCTTTGTTTCGACTGGTAACAAGTCTCGAGTTGCTGCTTTAATTCGTCGAACGTTTGTATATCTCGCGTCTCAAAGTCCTGCATCGCTTTCCCTTTTAATTTTGTAAATAAGATGGCTTGAATTAACGATTCTTCGTCTGCTGGGTTTATGTTCTGAACAGCGTATTTGCACGCTTTTAAAAATTCTTGCAGTTTATGTCGCGAGGTTCCGTCGAACTCGGGGATCATTATTCTTGCTTCCTTTAATGGCAGATAATTCGGGGCGACGCTTCGTCGATTTCTGATATCGCGTCTCGTTCGCCCATATGTTGTTTCAAACGCATCGTTATCGTTTTCCCTGCTAGTGTCTGTATGACGGGGTAATTGCGCGTCCGCGCTCTCTAGTCGCGTTACTCGTATATTTAACGAATGGATGTCCGCGCGTATTTCATTCAAAATGTGAATTATCTGTGTATAATCTCCTCTTTTTTCGCGGTTGATCTCGGGAGGCGGCGTGCGGTCGGCCTCCGTTATATTTCGGTCCATTTGGCGGATGGATTGCCGCATGTTTTCTATTTCCTCGTCTACCGCGCCTCGCGGCAGATTTGCGGGAGTACGTTCGTTCGGATTTCGCGATTCGGCCATTTTAATTTCCTGTTGGCTATAAATTTCTTCCGGATCGAACAGATCGCTCTCGTAGGACGTTAACGAAAATTCGCGTCGTAAAGGTACTCTACTTGGAGTTCTGCTAATATACGGTCGCGTACGTCTAGTCTCGCGTTGGTTGTTGTCAGTGGGGTCAGTCGTATTACGCGGGAGTAGGCTTTCGTCCAAATTGTTAAATGGAAATTCGCGTTCTGTGACGACGTTTTCCGGTAACTCGGGCTCGCTTTCGCTCGAGTATTGAATTTTTAAGTTTTTTCGCACGTTTATAAAGATTTTCTCGCGGTGTTAAGCTTAATTTAATCGCTCGTCGGGTTGGTTCGCTCAGTAACCACGATCGGTTCGCTATCGGTTTCGGTATATTCGAACCTTTCGACATTCACGCAGTTATAATTATTAAATTTTTTCGGACTTACAATATTATGACGGGTCGCATGATCGCTCGCTATGTCAGTAGGTCGCTGACGCTGCAGTCCTTCGCTCGGCGGCTGATACGGCTAACGATGCTCGTCGTACGGCGGTCGTTGTCCGGCGTCGGTGCGTTGTCCGTAGAGTTATCGTAGGTCGCGATGCTTGGCGGCTCACGTTTCTGCTACAGCTGTTGTGGCGATGCTCGTTCTGTTGTCCTTGCGTTGTCTTCCGTCGATTGTGGTTTCCGTCAGCTTACGTAAAACGTAGCTGACGGAAACCACAATCGACGGAAGACAACGCAAGGACAACAGAACGAGCATCGCCACAACAGCTGTAGCAGAAACGTGAGCCGCCAAGCATCGCGACCTACGATAACTCTACGGACAACGCACCGACGCCGGACAACGACCGCCGTACGACGAGCATCGTTAGCCGTATCAGCCGCCGAGCGAAGGACTGCAGCGTCAGCGACCTACTGACATAGCGAGCGATCATGCGACCCGTCATAATATTGTAAGTCCGAAAAAATTTAATAATTATAACTGCGTGAATGTCGAAAGGTTCGAATATACCGAAACCGATAGCGAACCGATCGTGGTTACTGAGCGAACCAACCCGACGAGCGATTAAATTAAGCTTAACACCGCGAGAAAATCTTTATAACGTGCGAAAAACTTAAAAATTCAATACTCGAGCGAAAGCGAGCCCGAGTTACCGGAAAACGTCGTCACAGAACGCGAATTTCCATTTAACAATTTGGACGAAAGCCTACTCCCGCGTAATACGACTGACCCCACTGACAACAACCAACGCGAGACTAGACGTACGCGACCGTATATTAGCAGAACTCCAAGTAGAGTACCTTTACGACGCGAATTTTCGTTAACGTCCTACGAGAGCGATCTGTTCGATCCGGAAGAAATTTATAGCCAACAGGAAATTAAAATGGCCGAATCGCGAAATCCGAACGAACGTACTCCCGCAAATCTGCCGCGAGCGCGGTAGACGAGGAAATAGAAAACATGCGGCAATCCATCCGCCAAATGGACCGAATATAGCGGAGGCCGACCGCACGCCGCCTCCCGAGATCAACCGCGAAAAAAGAGGAGATTATACACAGATAATTCACATTTTGAATGAAATACGCGCGGACATCCATTCGTTAAATATACGAGTAACGCGACTAGAGAGCGCGGACGCGCAATTACCCCGTCATACAGACACTAGCAGGGAAAACGATAACGATGCGTTTGAAACAACATATGGGCGAACGAGACGCGATATCAGAAATCGACGAAGCGTCGCCCCGAATTATCTGCCATTAAAGGAAGCAAGAATAATGATTCCCGAGTTCGACGGAACCTCGCGACATAAACTGCAAGAATTTTTAAAAGCGTGCAAATACGCTGTTCAGAACATAAACCCAGCAGACGAAGAATCGTTAATTCAAGCCATCTTATTTACAAAATTAAAAGGGAAAGCGATGCAGGACTTTGAGACGCGAGATATACAAACGTTCGACGAATTAAAGCAGCAACTCGAGACTTGTTACCAGTCGAAACAAAGCACGACACATTTACAGATCGAATTCAATTCGCTAAAACAAAAGCCGAATGAAACTGCGCACGCTTTCGGACAACGCGTTGATTTACTAGCAATGAAATTATATGACTCGATGATCGAAGGAAAGGAGCAATCCGCATTATCAAAACGCACGATTCAACAAACAATCCAAGCGCAGGCATTAATAAATTACCAGATCGGGCTACACGACGAATTACAAGTGCTCGTACGCGCGCAGCGATATACGACACTCCAAGAAGCGATAACGGGCGCAAGCGCCGAAGAAAAACTCAGACCGGGAACAGCGAGAACAAGTAGTTTTGTTAATAAAAATAAAACCGAATCAAGTTACTCGCGAAATAGTCGAAATCCGAAACCGCAATGCTTTAAATGCGGAAAAAACGGACATTACGGACGCGATTGTCGAAGTAGTCAATATGCGCTCCCGAAACCGGAAAAACCCTCGCGAATAAACGCAATAAGTAAATACTGCTCGCATTGCAAAAGAACAGGACACAGCCGCGACGAATGCTGGAGCCTAAACGGAAAACCGAAAAGTAGTACAGATAAACTAAAAATCGGAAACCAACAAAAAACGCGCAAAGAAAATATACGCGACCGAAAGAAATCGTGACAACAGAAAAGGAACGCCAATAGCGCAAGTAGCAGCAGCGAAGACGAGCAGGAGGAAGCGAGAAAGAGACAACCGCGACCTGCATCTGAGTATCGCGTTACACATATTAAAGATATGCCACGCGCACAGAAAAAAACGGACTTATTGCTAATAACATTACCAATGCGACAAGCAAAAGACGGGAAAATACAGATGTTGTACGACTCAGGGTCGACCATCTCATTAATAAAATTGAAACATTTAAAGGATGACACACTAATACATGAAGGTAAAATCGCGCTTACAGCATAACCGGGCATAAAGTACACACCATAGGAAAAATGTACGCCACGATTAAAATAGAAAATCACAAGGTAAAACATGCATTTTACGTTGTAGGAGACGACATTCCAATAGAATATGAAGGAATTGATTTCCTTCGACAACATTCGGTATCCTGTGATTATAATCAAAATCAATTAAAAATAGGAGAAGCCGTGCTAAGATTCCATACGTTTAACAAAACAATCCTAAAACCGCGCAGCGAAACCATCGTAAAAGCGATAACGAAGCAAAATCGGATAGGAATAGTACGCGCAGAGGAAACAGCTCCAGGAATCTACCTTGGAAACTGTCTAGTAGAACCGAAGGATTACACGTGTCCCGTTAGTATCATAAATACAACCGTTACGGAAGTCGAGATACAGACACGACGAACGTCACACTCGAAGACATAGAACGCGGACTAGCTCGAGACAAATCTGACAACTACTACGCACGCAACATTTAAATACGGAAGAAAAACAGGCACTCCTACGGATATGCGAAGAATATTGCGATACATTTCAGTTGGACGGAGAACCACTGACGTGCACCGCGACGGTAGAGCACGAGATAAACACGCGCGCCGATACCTCGCCGGTGAACATGAGACCGTATTGTCTTCCCGATAAGCACAAGACGGAAGTAAATAAACAAGTGCAAGAAATGCTGAAAAATGGCATAATCCGAACAAGCGCGAGTCAATGGAACGCACCCTTATTAATGGTACCGAAAAAGGCCGACGCATCCGGAAAACCTAAGCTCCGAGTAGTAGTAAACTTTCGGAAGCTAAACGATTTAACAATAGGTGATTTATTTCCACTGCCCATATCACCGAGATACTGGACCAGTTAGAAAACGCTAAATATTTTACCACACTAGACTTAGCGTCAGGATATCATCAGATACCGATGGCTGAGCAAGATAAACAAAAGACAGCTTTTTCAACGCCCTACGGACACTATGAATTTAATAGAATGCCGTTTGGATTGAAAAATGCGCCAGCAAAACATTCCAGAGACTAATGAATTCAATTCTAACCAGAATGCAAGGACTTAAATGTCTAGTTTATTTAGACGACATCGTGATATATGGAGCGAGCCTAGAGGACCACAATAAAAGACTCAAGGAAGTACTGCAGAGACTCCGAGAAAATAATCTAAAGTTGCAACCAGATAAATGCGAATTTTTGCGCAAGGAAGTAATTTATCTAGGACACATAATTTCGGAGAATGGGATATCTCCGGATCCGTCAAAGTTAACGGCAATAAAGGAATTTCCGACGCCGAAGAAAGTAAAAGATATACAATCTTTCATAGGACTAGCCGGATATTACAGAAAATTCATAGAAGATTTTTCAAAAATAGCCAAGCCACTGACGAAATTAACGAAGAAAATGGAAAAATTCGAGTGGACTATGGAACAGCAAATGCTTTCGAAATACTAAAAGAAAGATTAATGACAGCGCCAGTGCTAATGTATCCAGATTTCAATCAAGAATTCATAGTGACCACTGATGCTTCCGACTATGCAATCGGAGCAGTATTGTCACAAGGAAAAGTAGGTAACGACCGGCCAATTGCTTACGCCAGCAGAGTTTTATCGCGGGCGGAGCAAAATTACAATACAACCGAGAAAGAATTATTAGCGATTGTATGGGCTGTAAAACATTTTAGGCCATACGTATACGGTACGAAATTTAAAATCATAACCGACCATAAACCATTAATCTGGTTATTTAATGTGAACGATCCCGGATCAAGATTGATCCGATGGAGATTAAAACTCGAAAAATATGATTATGAAATCATCCATAAAGCCGGACGAGCGAACGCGAACGCCGATGCACTGAGCCGCAATGTAACAAAAGAAGCTCATGAAACAGAAGAGGAACAACGAGAGATCCTCGCAATAAAAGAAGAAACAAACTCCGACGAAGAAAAAATATACACGGAGGAAGACAAGAAACAGATATTATTTGAATATCATGATGCACCCACAGGAGGACATCAAGGAGTTGAACGAACGATAAAAGAATCCGCCTAAATTACAATTGGCCAGGAATAACGAAGGATGTAGAAAAATACATTGCAAAATGCGAATTGCCAAAAAAATAAACTATCGCGAAAAAAGAGTACCGTTAATAATCACGGATACTCCTACTAAACCTTTCGAAAAATGCGCGTTAGATATTGTAGGACCGCTAACAGTTACAACAAACGGTAATAAATATCTTTTAACATTCCAAGACAATTTAACGAAATTCAGCAAAGCGATACCGATTCCAAACCAAAAAGCGAACACGGTCAGTAAAGAATTCGTTACAAAGATTGTACTTGAACACGGAATACCGGAAAAAATTTTAACGGATCAAGGCACAAATTTCCTCAGCGAAATATTTAAAAATACATGTAAATTATTAAAAATAAATAAAATACAAACAACTGCCTATCATCCGGAAAGTAATGGCGCGTTAGAACGATCGCATCAAACATTAGCGGAATATTTAAGACACGGACGAACGGACGTAGAGGTCTCATCGACGGAATAGGCGGAATAGCGAAAACATTGTTCGGTACAATGGACGCGAACGATAGAGAATTAATAAACGAACAATTAAATCTCTTACAAAATAATCAGCAAACCATTCAACATGTCGCGAAAAATCAAATAAAAATCTTAAATAGTACAATAGTACACCTAGATAAACTAGAAAATATATTAGACCATAACGGTAAATTACTAAATCATTATGTTCGAGAATATAGTACTCGCGAAGAAACAACCGAACATTTTACGGTAATCATCGCGATGATAACAGATTTAATTCGGGATGCGAAAGATGTAATAGAATATCTTATGTATGTACGCAAGGGCACTATGCATCCGTACTAACACCTATTAGCGACATTATAACACATTTAAAAGAAGCAGCTATCCAATTACCTCACGGTTTATATTTCCCTTTCGAAATTCGAAACGACGAATGATTAGCATTAGAAGAATATATTAAAATAACTGCATACCGTGAAGGATCAATCATATTTACTGTATTGCGATTCCCACTAATCTCACAACCAGTATACGATATAATAAAGGTAACCCCATTACCTACGTACGATCATAAAAATATATTTACGCACGCGGAACTAAACCACGAAATAATCGCAGTTAATAGAGAAGGGTTAACGTATATCATAATAACGGAGGACGATTTAAAAAAGTGTATCCAAATAAATTCCAGATACATATCTGAGAAAACGCAACCAATACACCGTATTAATCCAAACGCGCCGTGCGAAATACAAATGTACTTGCAACCACAAAACCAAAAAGAGGCTTGCAAAAGTAAACATGTAATTGCGACAGAAACGATATGGAGACCGTTGCAACAGCCACTTACTTGGCTATACTCAACTGTACGCGAACAATCAATAATAATTCAATGCGAAAATTGTAACGAGATTAGAAAAGTAATTAAAGGAACAGGGCAAATTACCTTCAAAATAAATGTAAATTAATAACAACAGAAATGACGATCCAACCAAAAGAAGTCATACAAGGTAACGAAATAGAAACGTATTTACCGGAAATTAATATTACATTTATACGAGACAATACAGACATACTAGACACGAAACAACAGAATATCGTACAGCATTCAGAATTAACAGAATTAAGAAATAAATTGAAAGATATAAACAATGACTTGCAAAACAATAATGACAAATTCTTTACGAAAAAACAATTCGTATATCCTATGGCGACAAGTGGAATAACCACAGTTTATTATAATAATATTAATAATTTATATAATTATAAAAAATAAAAAGAAATATACGAAACGACCGTCAGTCAGGATATACGAGAAGAAGACAAACAAACCATGTATGTCATACGGATTCCCTAGACCCATACTAAAACGTAGTTTAAGCACATGATTTTAGGATAAAAACGATTATATTCATATTATATACGGGGAAAATATTGTACATTAGAATAAGAAGAAATCTTGTTTTGCGAAAACGTCACTTTTACACCTCCGCTGCCTGTAAAGTTTCTTCCAAGGTTGCGTAGTCCTCTGGTGCTTACATATTTTGTGACTTTTCTCTGCTTGATTCTATATTTTACTTTGAATCTTTTTACCCAAGTATTGCTGGCACAGAAAGTAAAATTATCGGATAAAAATGGGAAAGCTGCGGCTATCGCCCATTGCTGTAAAGTCCTCGTTGTTACCTGAAAACCTGAAAACCGATGTATGGAAACGTGTTATTCAAGCTTTGATTTTTGAATTCAACAAATATTTTGTATAATTTTACCTGTTCAAAACACTCTCTTGCTTCTTTAAAACGATCGAAAGTCTCTGTTTCGATATGCTTCCATTTATCGAACATTGTTTCTCCCCGTTTTATATCTTGTTTCCATTGTTGCAATCTTCTTTTATCTTTTAAACGGGAGCAGCCTTGTTTTGTAAAGTTTTTAGAGACCATTTCGGATGCGCTTCTGCTAAAGCAACTGCTCTCTCTTATACGATAACGGTATATAATCCACCTTTTCTTCAAATTGCTCTTCCACGTAATCTGGACTTTTGTTGCCAGGTATATCCTTGCACTATTAACAAAGAAATTATTCTTATGTTAATTCCACTAACTAAAGAAACAAAAGTGAAAAAATATCGACAAAAAATTCAAAATATACCTCCTCATATTCTCCTTCACTATCAGTTTCCTCGAAAGTTATGAGATCTTCGTCAGTTATAAGTTTTCTCTCTCCCAGCATACACACAATTTCCTTAAAAATTTCGTCGCCCATCGCGATGGAAACGGATGATATTTTTTCAGATGGTGTATTTGTTAGTAGATTCTCGGATTCGAGTAAACTTTTACAATATGTAAGAGCGTTGGTAAGATCGTTCTTCATCTCATCGTTTGTCCGTTGAAGATATTCTATTTCTAATAATTCGGATGGATTTTCCTCTGCACTACTGCTTGGCTCTTGCATTCTTCCAAATAACTTTCCACTAGTCACTGTACGACACGTTATAAACGGCTGCTCGGCTGACAATGGAGTGAACCAAACGGCCAAATTTAAGCAAGGGCTACCCGTGTCTCTACTCCCCTCTACCAGATAGAAAATAACGGTTTCCGCAGGTAGCAGATACAACTCATAATCGAGTTTTCGGCAACAGAAAAAAAACTTCCACAGTAGTACAAAAGCACTGACCGGTCATATAATATAATGTAGAAATAAAATCCTTGCAGAATTTTTAAATTTAAAAATGATTATGGAGTCTTTAATTGTATTGCGAACCGATATTATTCGTATGGTTACAGGCGTTAAAGTATGCGAGTATAAAATATTATATTTAAAGTATTAGCATTAAATTTAATAATTATTAAATAATAATTTTTTTACTCCATATGCGTTCACTTGTTGCAATATTTTGTAAAATTAAAAAAATAATTGGTAAAGTCAGGACTCGAACGTGCAACGGGCAGCGTTCTAACCGCCGCTTATCTTCTGCGCCACGCTGCTGTCTGCTAAACTCTTTCGCTAATTCGGTATAGAAAGCGCACGACAAACTTTTAATGCAAATTCTCGCGAATGCTTGAGTATTGCGTCGTGCAATTACCGTCATACGACACTACAGGGAAAAAAACCCGAGAACGATGCGTTGAAAAAAAAAACAATGGGCGAACGAGAGGGCGATATCAGAAATCGACGAAGCGTCGTCCCGAATTATCTGCCGTTAAAGGAAGCAAGAATAATGATCCCCGAGTTCGACGGAACCTCGCAACATAAATTGCAAGAATTTTTAAACGCGTGCAAATACGCTGTTCAGAACATAAACCCGGCAGACGAAGAATCGTTAATTCAAGCCATCCTATTTACAAAATTAAAAGGAAAGCGATGCAGGACTTTGAGACGCGAGATATACAAACGTTCGACGAATTAAAGCAGCAACTCGAGACTTGTTACCAGTCGAAACAAAGCACGACACATTTACAGATCGAATTCAACTCGCTAAAACAAAAGCCGAATGAAACTGCGCACGCTTTCGGACAACGCGTTGATCTACTAGCAATGAAATTATACGACTCGATGATCGAAGGAAAGGAGCACTCCGCATTATCAAAACGCACGATTCAACAAACAATCCAAGCGCAGGCATTAATAAATTACCAGAACGGGCTACACGACGAATTACAAGTGCTCGTACGCGCGCAGCGATATACGACGCTCCAAGAAGCGATAACGGGCGCGAGCGCCGAAGAAAAACTCAGACCGGGAACAGCGAGAACGAATAGTTTTGTTAATAAAAATAAAACCGAATCAAGTTACCCGCGAAATAGTCGAAATCCGACACCGCAATGCTTTAAATGCGGAAAAAACGGACATTACGGACGCGATTGTCGAAGTAGCCGATATGCGCTCCCGAAACCGGAAAAACCCTCGCGAATAAACGCAATAAATAAATACTGCTCGCATTGCAAAAGAACAGGACACAGCCGCGACGAATGCTGGAGCCTAAACGGAAAACCGAAACATAGTACAGATAAACTAAAAATCGGAAATCAGCAAAAAACGCGCGAAGAAAATATACGCGACCGAAAGAAATCGCGACAACAGAAAAGGAACGCCGATAGCGCAAGTAGCAGCAGCGAAGACGAGCAGGATAAAGCGAGAAAGAAACAACCGCGACCTGCATCTGAGTATCGCGTTACACATATTAAAGATATGCCACGCGCACAGAAAAAACGGATTTATTGCTAATAACATTACCAATGCGACAAGCAAAAGACAGAAAAATACAGATGTTGTACGACTCAGGGTCGACCATCTCATTAATAAAATTAAAACAGTTAAAGGACGACACACTAATACATGAAGGTAAAATCGTGCTTACAGGCATAACCGGGCATAAAGTACACACCATAGGAAAAATGTACGCCACGATTAAGATAGAAAATCACAAGGTAAAACATGCATTTTACGTTGTAAGAGACGACATTCCAATAGAATATGAAGGAATAATAGGAATTGATTTCCTTCGACAACATTCGGTATCCTGTGATTATAATCAAAATCAATTAAAAATAGGAGAAGCCGTGCTAAGATTCCATACGTTTAACAAAACAATCCTAAAACCGCGCAGCGAAACCATTGTAAAAGCAATAACGAAGCAAAATCGGATAGGAATAGTACGAGCAGAGGAAACAGCTCCAGGAATCTACCTTGGAAACTGCTTAGCAGAACCGAAGGATTACACGTGTCCCGTTAGTATCATAAATACAACCGATACGGAAGTCGAGATACAGACGCCGAACGTCACACTCGAAGACATAGAACGCGAAATCGAATCCAAAATACACACGATACAAGCAAGAAAAAATTTTAAGCCTACTAGCTCGAGACAAATCTGACAACTACTACGCACGCAACATTTAAATACGGAAGAAAAACAGGCACTCCTACGGATATGCGAAGAATATTGCGATACATTTCAGTTGGACGGAGAACCACTGACGTGCACCGCGACGGTAGAGCACGAGATAAACACGCGCGCTGATACCTCGCCGGTGAACACGAGACCGTATCGTCTTCCCGATAAGCACAAGACGGAAGTAAATAAACAAGTGCAAGAAATGCTGAAAAATGGCATAATCCGAACAAACGCGAGTCAATGGAACGCACCCTTATTAGTGGTACCGAAAAAGGCCGACGCATCCGGAAAACCTAAGCTCCGAGTAGTAGTAGACTTTCGGAAGCTAAACGATTTAACAATAGGCGATTCATTTCCATTGTCCAATATCACCGAGATACTGGACCAGTTAGGAAACGCTAAATATTTTACCACACTAGACTTAGCGTCAGGATATCATCAGATACCGATGGCTGAGCAGGATAAACAAAAGACAGCTTTTTCAACGCCCTACGGACACTATGAATTTAATAGAATGCCGTTTGGATTGAAAAATGCGCCAGCAACATTCCAGAGACTAATGAATTCAATTCTAACCGGAATGCAAGGACTTAAATGTCTAGTTTATTTAGACGACATCGTCATATACGGAGCGAGCCTAGAGGACCACAATAAAAGACTCAAGGAAGTACTGCAGAGACTCCGAGAAAATAATCTAAAGTTGCAACCAGATAAATGCGAATTTTTGCGCAAGGAAGTAATTTACCTAGGACACATAATTTCGGAGAATGGGATATCTCCGGATCCGTCAAAGTTAACGGCAATAAAGGAATTTCCGACGCCGAAGAAAGTAAAAGATATACAATCTTTCATAGGACTAGCCGGATATTACAGAAAATTCATAGAAGATTTTTCAAAAATAGCCAAGCCACTGACGAAATTAACGAAGAAAACGGAAAAATTCGAGTGGACTATGGAACAGCAAAATGCTTTCGAAATACTAAAAGAAAGATTAATGACAGCGCCAGTGCTAATGTATCCAGATTTCAATCAAGAATTCATAGTGACCACTGATGCTTCCGACTATCGGAGCAGTATTGTCACAAGGAAAAGTAGGTAACGACCGGCCAATTGCTTACGCCAGCAGAGTTTTATCGCGGGCGGAGCAAAATTACAATACAACCGAGAAAGAATTATTAGCGATTGTATGGGCTGTAAAACATTTTAGGCCATACGTATACGGTACGAAATTTAAAATCGTAACCGATCACAAACCATTAATCTGGTTATTTAATGTGAACGATCCCGGATCGAGATTGATCCGATGGAGATTAAAACTCGAAGAATATGATTATGAAATCATCCATAAAGCCGGACGAGCGAACGCAAACGCCGATGCACTGAGCCGCAATGTAACAAGAGAAGCGCATGAAACAGAAGAGGAAGAACGAGAGATCCTCGCAATAGAAGAAGAAACAAACTCCGACGAAGAAAAAATATACACGGAGGAAGACAAGAAACAGATATTATATGAATATCATGATGCACCCACAGGAGGACATCAAGGAGTTGAACGAACGATAAAAAGAATCCGCCTAAACTATAATTGGCCAGGAATAACGAAAGATGTAGAAAAATACATCGCAAAATGCGAATTGTGCCAGAAAAATAAACTATCGCGAAAAAATAAAGTACCGTTAATAATCACGGATACGCCTACTAAACCTTTCGAAAAATGCGCGTTAGATATTGTAGGACCGCTAACAGTTACAACAAACGGAAACAAATATCTTTTAACATTCCAAGACAACTTAACGAAATTCAGCAAAGCGATACCGATTCCAAACCAAGAAGCGAACACGGTCAGTAAAGAATTCGTTACAAAGATTGTACTTGAACACGGAATACCGGAAAAAATTTTAACGGATCAAGGCACAAATTTCCTCAGCGAAATATTTAAAAACACATGTAAATTATTAAAAATAAATAAAATACAAACAACTGCCTATCATCCGGAAAGTATTGGCGCGTTAGAACGATCGCATCGAACATTAGCGGAATATTTAAGACACTACATAAACAAAGACCAGACCGACTGGGACGAATGGATACCGTTCGCAATGTTCACATACAATACGACGCCACACACAGCTACGGGGTATACACCCTTCGAATTAGTCTACGGGCATCAAGCGGATTTACCTACGTCACTGACGAGACCGTCTAAACCGACATATAATTACGACGATTACGCGCAAGAATTGAAAGAAAGACTAAGGGCAATGAATCAGCTCGCAAAAGAGCATATCAAAGAAGAAAAATTTAAAGCCAAAAAACAGTACGACAAAAGTACTAGAGAAATAAAATTTAAAGTCGGAGACAAGGTATTAGTACATGACGAGACGCTCCGACGCGGACGATCTAAGAAACTTAAATCCCTATGGACCGGACCGTACGTAATAATCGAGAAAAATTCGGACGTGAATTATACAATTAAGAAAGGAAGAAAAGCGGTGCGCATGCACATAAACAAATTAAAACCATTTATAGAAAATTAAAATAAAAAACTTACCTATTCGTTGTTGGAACGACCGGTCAATCGCATCCGATACAAAGCGCGACGAATCTGCGCAATCGCACGACCTCGCTCTTCGAATTCACGGAGAGTAGGACGGAGATGATCATCAAAAACGCGCCCTCGAAGGCGTATAGGCATATTCAACCACAGTCGTCGCAACAATGGAATAAATCCATCGGGAGGCTCATAACGAGGCACCCAAACAGCACTGTCGAACCCGTCGTCCACCTCATTCAAATCCGTTTGAGGCACAATAATCAACACTGCACCATCACCATCACTATCGAAACCTTCCTCCGAGGAGGGAAGATAACGCGATCGATCAACTACATTCGCACAAACCATGTTAGTAGTATACTCAGTAAAATACGACTGAATAAAAAACCACACGACGCTAAAGCCAGCAAGAAGAAAACTTAAACTCATAAAATGAGAGCCGATAAGATGGTTATATGAAACATTTTAATATGAAATTACAGGATACTCGTCAGCTGGAACAGTCGACAGGCCGAAAGTCGCACGGGGCAACATGAAACGGATTCACCTTACAAAGTCCAAGAATTCATACACAACCCCGGCATATATTTCGAAAAGATCGGACAATTACAGCAAACTACAAAAACGTGGAAATTAGTTATTAAATTAGATATAACGACAATAAATGACAAAGTATGGCAAATAAATCAATACATCCAACAAACTAACGAGATGTGCGAACAAATAAAGTCGGAATTCCACCATAAACGCACTTGCGATAATTTAAAGGAAATCGTAAAAAACGAGTCGAAACAATTAACGAAATTGACCACTCTAATAAATACGTTATATAAGACACGGACGAACGGACGTAGAGGTCTCATCGACGGAATAGGCGGAATAGCGAAAACATTGTTCGGTACAATGGACGCGAACGATAGAGAATTAATAAACGAACAATTAAATCTTTTACAAAATAATCAGCAAACCATTCAACATGTCGCGAAAAATCAAATAAAAATCTTAAATAGTACAATAGTACACCTAGATAAACTAGAAAATATATTAGACCATAACGGTAAATTACTAAACCATTACGTGCGAGAATATAGTACTCGCGAGGAAATAACCGAACATTTTACGGTAATCATCGCAATGATAGCAGATTTAATTCGGGATGCGAAAGATGTAATAGAATATCTTACGTATGTACGCAAGGGCGCGATGCACCCCGTACTAACACCTATTAGCGACATTATAACACATTTAAAAGAAGCAGCTATCCAATTACCTCACGGTTTATATTTCCCTTTCGAAATTCGAAACGACGAATGGTTAGCACTAGAAGAATATATTAAAATAACTGCATACCGTGAAGGATCAATTATATTTACTGTATTGCGATTCCCACTAATCTCACAACCAGTATACGATATAATAAAGGTAACTCCATTACCTACGTACGATCATAAAAATATATTTACGCACGCGGAAATAAACCACGAAATAATCGTAGTTAATAGAGAAGGATTAACATATATCATAATAACGGAGGACGACTTAAAAAAGTGTACCCAAATAAATTCCAGATACATATCTGAGAAAACGCGCCGTGCGAAATACAAATGTACTTGCAACCACAAAACCAAAACGAGGCTTGCAAAAGTAAACATGTAATTGCGACAGAAACGATATGGATACCGTTGCAACAGCCACTTACTTGGCTATACTCAACTGTACGCGAACAATCAATAATAATTCAATGCGAAAATTATAACGAGATTAGAAAAGTAATTAAAGGAACAGGGCAAATTACTCTTCAAAATAAATGTAAATTAATAACAACAGAAATGACGATCCAACCAAAAGAAGTCATACAAGGTAACGAAATAGAAACGTATTTACCGGAAATTAATATTACATTTATACGAGACAACACAGACATACTAGACACGAAACAACAGAATATCGTACAGCATTCAGAATTAACAGAATTAAAAAATAAACTAAAGGATATAAACAACGATTTGCAAAATACTAACGACAAATTCTTTACGAAAAAACAATTCGTATATCCTATGGCGACAAGCGGAATAACCACAATAATTATAATAATATTAATAATTTATATAATTATAAAGAATAAAAAGAAACATACGAAACGACCGTCAGTCAGGATATACGAAGAAGACGAACCACGTATGCTATACGGATTCCCAAAACCCATTTAAAACGTAGTTTAAGTACACGATTTTAAATAAGTATAGGAATAATAAGAAACGATTATACCTCATATTGTATACGGGAAAAATGTTGTACATTAGAATAAGAAAAATAATTTTGTTTGTTTTGCGAAAAACGTCACTTTTACACCTCCGTTTCTCTTTTTTTTACGGGGGAGGGATGTTATAGCCCGAAAAGGCTATATACGAATTACTAGATACGTATTATTTTAGAGATATATTATTTTATACGATAAGACATTGCTCAACGTGTAACGCGAATACAGATCACGTTACGAACGTTGACCGAGCGAAGCGCTGACAACGCGAGCCACGCGCGAAGCCCGAGCGACCGCGCAATCACTCATTACGAAAACGCGGAAATCAAGGCAAGCGGAATTAATGCGTTGCGAAAATGCAACGTAGAGATCCTACCTAAAAGCGAAAAGGAAATTGCGAAAATGCAAGCAAAGAAGTCCCTTAGAACTCCTTAGCTTGCATCCGGATCTTGCCGCCAAAATCGAGCGACACGACACATGGTCTTGTCGCTAACCGATCCCCTCCTGGGAAACCAAGGGGAGATAATAAAAAGACCCATCGCTAACGATCGAGGGGTAGTCTTTATCATTAATTAATATTACGCGGGCAGTCAATAACGCTTTACGGGAAACTATTAAATTAACGCCACGCAGTCGGCAGAAATAAATACATAAGATCGAGAAGTGAGTTTCGCGACCAAAACTCAACTCCAGACACGCGCACGCCAAAATATCCGATATCGCGAGACGCGACGCGAGAGACGTGCGGAGACTTTGTAATTAAACCAAGTACGAATAAAATAGATATATATACATTTATTCAGAATACGAAAGTGTCATTTCTTAATTATAATAAATTCAGTGAACTACTCGGGCGGAGCCCGAATTCCCAAATTCCTTCCGGCAAACGATCCTAACTACCGTGCCTCTCCGGAGGCATAACATGTGCATCACGCTGCATCTTATCTTGAATATAAGATCTTGCTAGACGAACCTGAAATGTACCAATAGTCAAATCTCATAACCAGAGATGGTAAATCGTGTATATTAGTTCTCAAGAAGTTTTAGTAGAAAAAAGTTCATCAAAAATATTTTGAAAACGTCTCGAATTTAGCTACACGAATATAATAAAAAATAGGCATTTTTATGGAAGATTTTTGTTCACGGAGCTTTTCAAGGTCATTCAAAATTCACAAATAATGTCACCAACTAACAGATTTTGTAAAACCCTACTATGTTTGTTTCAAACATTTTTCAAAAAAATCAATACCTTCCGAGATTTGACTATTTGGCAGTCCGAATTTTTCATGTTTGACTGGTTATAACTCGATAACTGTCCATTATTGAGCTTTGTGCCCATTACATCTTTTGTTCAGTAGGTCATAAGCTACAACATATGTAAAAACCAATTGATTTGACCGGGACAGATTTTCCATATGATTAGTGCGGGGTTCTTTAATAAACCAATCTACGTGGGTATGTGTATACTCGACATATCCAAGACATGTTTGTATGAATTTCACCACGATTATATGGTACCTATGTATCGAGAGAAATGTAAAGTCATGTACACCGACACCGACAGTCTCATATATCACATCGAGTGTGAAGATATATATGAGAATATAAAACGCAACGTCGACAGATTCGATACCAGCGATTATGCGGTGGACAATGTGTATGGTATACCGCTCGCGAATAAAAAGATACCGGGATTAATGAAGGAAAATAATGGCGCCATCATGACCGAATTCGTCGGACTTAGGGCGAAGATGTACGCGTTACGAATAGATGGTAAAAAGGATACGAAAAAAATAGAAGGCGTCAAGAGTAACATTGTCGCGAGAACGATAACATTCGACGATTACACGCGGTGTTTGAACGAAGAGATTGAAATGACGCGTCAGCAGTCGTGTATAAGATCTAAATTACACGAAGTATACACTATTCGCGAAACAAAAATTGCTCTAAGTCCGTACGATGATAAGCGGTATATCGTACCCGAAACCACCGACACGCTACCGTGGGGACATTACAAAATACCGTTGTAAATAAAAAGCATGTATATTGATTGTAAATAAAAATTATGTTTATTTATTGTACATTAAAATTATATGTATATTTATTGTAAATTATATGTATATTTTATAAAGTGTACAATATTGTTTATATTTATAATATATTATTTTTATCTATCCAAGAGTTGTGTGTCGCATCAAATCCCAGCCATTTCACATAAACCTTGTCACCTTTTTTGCGTATCACCTTTTCCACGAAATGTACGTCGGGATTAGCAACGCGTTGTAACTCGTATTCGTAAAATCCGCCGGCGATGGGATTTCCGCGCGAATCTTTGAGTACATAGGTCACGGGATTAGTTTTCTGCACTTTTACGATCTTAAACACTTCGGTCGACCAATTTGGCGTGTAACCTTTCTTAAAGATGGTCTTGACTTTACTCACGCGTACCGGATCGCCTACTTTGAATCTTGCCGGTGCCGCAATCTTTACGTTGCTGTATACCGTATTAAAAGTTTATCGGCGATCGCGGGGGTAACATCGATAGGTCTCATACCGATAGTGCGATGTTTTCGCGCATTGTACTCTCCAACGAGCCGGGACAACGAGGCGATCCACTTGTAATTTCCATTAAGCGTAAACATTTTCCACATATTGTTCTTTAACGTTCGGTTGAATCGTTCCACAACCGAGGCTTTCATGACAGAGTACGTCGAATAATGATTAATGCTATGCTTCTTCACGAGTTTCTGTACATTTGCGTTGTAAAATTCTTTTCCTCTGTCGGTTTGAAAATTTTTCGGGCATCTTCCATCGTCTCGAATTATCTTTGCGATCGTATCCGACATCTCGTTTCCACTCTTACTCTTGAGCGGTACAGCCCACGCATACTTGCTCAACACATCGATAACTGTGAGTATGTAGTTGTAGCCTTTGTTGAATCGTGCATATGGACGCATCTCGACCACGTCCGCCTGCCACAGATCGTCGTATCCGTGTACTATGACACGTCTACGCGGGAAATTTTTTCTCGCTGGAGCATGCAATTCTTCCACGAGCTGCTGCTGTTTTTTTCAGAGGTCTTTTGCGACATATTTGATCGAGGCATAATTTGCAATAATGAGATAATTCCTCCACGTATATTCTTTATATATCTTTCTTCTCTTGCGCTGAATTAGATGTAGTCTGCGCGTGAGTTGCATACCGAAGCATTTTCTGCATCTCATCCATCATTATTTGCAGCGTTTGCACATTCGTCTCGAGCGTGATTATTTTTTTCTCAAGTTCTTCCTGTCTGTCCTCCAAAAGCTTGACACGTATTTCCACGTACTGTTTGTTTGCGGCATCAGTATCATCTTCCGGTTGCGCTACGCGTTGTATCTTGCGCGACCTTGCGTCAAAGCCGGAGGCTGTCTGACACAGAGCGTTATCGCGCACGTAATTTCTTAGTAATCCATTCCATTGATAGTATGAGTTGTTCGGTGTTCCCAACGATAATCCAAATTTATTAATCGACATTTCGATACAAACAATAATGACAGACTGACTCGTTTCGCCGATGCATAGATTAATTTATAATAAGGCCAGCTTCGTAAAGTTCCTCGATAATTGATAATATTTCATTGTCGTGGGCATTGTTGCCGGCTTGACGCGAAGCTTCCAGCAATCGCAAGCGATCTACCAACTCGTTGGGATCATTCCAATGCACGTAATCGATCTTATTATCGTTTAACGTCATAGCGCGCGGTATGTTTATACCTCTTCCAGCTTTTTTTCCAGGCGCTATTATATTTTTAATAGAGATTAATGGCGCTATTATATATTTATACTTGTATCCCTTGTTACTTAACAATGGATTACGCATATCATTGCCACGTCTATGCGCATTTGTCGCCAGTAATATATTTTTGTATTTAATTATATCATCGTCATTGTATACGTCACCGTCGGGTATTCTCTTGAAAATCAATTCGTAGAGACCTGGTGTTCCCACATATCTTATTCCATCGATAATTATATTGTCATCTTTATCCACATCAAAAATTTTATTACCAAGCATCATTCCTTCGTTGCAAAATTTAACACCGTAAACATAATCCATACTGTTATTTTTATCTTGACTCAAAATAGCTCCCACATATTTTTGCCCTAGTGGACCCAGGTGTGCGCGCAAGTGTATTTTGACCCTCGGACGTTTGTAATTGATGTTGAACCGACGTCACAAGCGTTTCAGGCATGGTTTCGAAAATTTCTTCCACATACGGAGACGATCTTTCGTACAATATTTGACTCGATTGTACATCTTTTATCGGAGTAGAAGTAACCACATTCGATAATTGTTTCATTCGCTTACGTTTTGATTGATTTGGAGTAGAAGTTATTAGCGAATCGTTCAATGATATATTTGACCTTGTTCGCTTTGTTCCAGACTCTTTTTTCAGATGCTTGTCTTCGAGCATACTCGATGGTTCGATTTTTGCTTCATTAGATTCCACATTGATTGTATTTTCGACAAGCTGTTTTAGAGGTTCGATAATAGGTTTAAAGTGCCTCTCCAATGCGACGTCTTCCTCCATTTGACCGGTTTTTAAAGAACGAACGATATTTTTTGCGGATCGATTCGCTCGTTTTTACAATCTCTCTCGCAATCTTCTCACGATCGTCACTGTCAATCGTCGTCGTCATGTTGCGCTCGGACGAAAATTTTTAGACGTTGCTCGATCGATGTATCGATAGCGACTAACCACTTTACGGTATTGCAAAATCGTTAAATCCTTTTCGATATCGTCCATTAGTCTGTAAACTGTCTTTATCGATCACTACAAATCCATACTCGTGTTGCCAACATTTCTGACAGAATGCGCGAAAATCGTCGTAAGACATGTCAGTATTTACATGATCGTTGTATACATGTTTCAAGTTTGTACCATCTTGTTTAAATAAAATCAGTAAATTTGCATTGTCCCGTATAAGATGCTTGGGTATCTTGGCATACGTTTGACAAAGATAAAAACAGTCGACGCTCGAGTGTCGACCCATTGCAAAGTACTCTCTTATCGTATCTTGCTTATCGCATGCCACGTCGTCAAAGATAAAATGGAATTCGGAAGCGCCTCGCTCGGTGGAATAACGTCACTATTATTAGAGAATGTAAAATAACCAATTTCATCGATCGATAATAGCAAATTTTCCAAGTATCGATATTTCGGTTGTTGAAGTGATTTCGAGTATACGTACACATTCTCGAAATGTACACCGTGTGGACTTTCTATCAAACTTATCAACACGTTAGTCTTACCGCAATTCGAAGGACCGCAAATGATACCGCGTATAGTAGTCGGCAGCATATTTCCATGCTTGCGTATTTCTTTCTCGGACATTACTCGTGTTTTATCGTCAAAATTTATCACTTTGATTATCGTCGCTTGTCGCGCGAACCGCATATTTGCTCTCGCGAATCTCAAATCAGATTTTGGAAAATGAGTCATCGGGGCCCTATTTATAGAGGCGCACCGAATCGAAACCGCTCAGTCTCAAAATGTTTCTTCTTCTATCGGTTGACAGCGATATTCTCGAGCTTACCACCGAGCAGTTACAGATTATCCCCAAGATTGTTTTACTGCGAGACTTTGGTAGCTACGTGGAACAATTGTGGGACAAGCTTCCCGAACATATAAAAGCTGACTCAGAGGTTCAACAGTATCGTCGATGCACACGACATTATAATTTGCCGTGGCAACAAACACATTTCGACGGTCCAACACCGTTAATAAAAGATTGCGGCAAATGCCAGCAAAAATTATAAGAGGTGGTGGTTTGTTAAATCGTGCGATAAACGCACTTCCTATCGAATTACATATTCCAGGCTATCAGTTTTGCGGACCGGGAACTCATTTAGAAACGCGATTGGCTAGAGGCGATCGGGGTATCAATCCATTGGATGCCGCGTGTCGCGAGCACGACATAGCTTATTCTGGAAGCAACGATCTCGGTCAACGACACGTTGCGGATAATATACTCGCCACGAAGGCGCGAACACGTATTACCGCGAGAGATTCGACTCTTGGCGAAAGAGCAGCCGCTACAGCTGTTTGGGCGGCGGCTATGAAAACAAAGACAAACTTCGGTATGGTAATGAAGAAAAAAAAATCATCGACGAAGAAAAAAACTGTGAAAAAACGAATACTTCCTATAGCGAAGCGCGGTGGTATTTTACCAATTTTACCATTATTGGGAGTTCTCGGTTCATTGGCTGGCGGAGCAGCGGGAATCGCGAAGGCTGTGAACGATAGCAAGGCGGCGCAACGTCAGCTCGAAGAAATGCAGCGTCATAATCGCGCCATGGAAGGTCACGGACTTTATCTCGCTCCATATAAGCGCGGACGAGGGTTCTCAACAGCAGCCAAGAAAAAAAAAAAAACGTCAAAATAAAAATGCCTGCCGGTGTAACGACCAATATACAATTGGAACAACTTGCAAGACGTATGCGTATACAATTTTTTAGAGGCGTTTTCATGCGCAATAATTTACCGATAAACGGTATACGGCGAAATGAGAGCGGTATCGTCAATTTGGATGACGTTGATGGTTCCGGTACTCATTGGGTTGCGTATGCAAAGAGGGGAGATCGTGTAGTATATTTCGATAGTTTTGGAAATCTTCGACCGCCCAAGGAATTAGTGCGATATTTTGGACAGAATGTTGCAAATATAGAATACAATCACACGGCCTATCAAAATTATAATCAAAGTATTTGTGGACAATTGTGTCTTCGATTTCTTCAAACGGTCGATGATCGATATGAATTTAAAGCCTGACAATTCTCCGTCGCGACTCAGTATTCGTTTGACAGTTTTCCAGCATGTCACTCACGCTTACGTTGACCGGCAAGAGTAGCGCTCTTGCTGTAAGCTACTTTCCGGCTATAGATTTAAACGATGGCGATTACGAGCTTGGTTTAACAGATTTTGAAACTTATCATACGATATCGAACGTGAATTCTTGGAATAATAAACTTTATTTTGATAACGACGATAAGGAAATTACGATTCCCGAGGGATCGTACGAATTACACGCTATAAACGAATATCTCCGACGTGCAATTTTACGACATCGACGCGTAGTTGATTCCAACGATATTGTTGATGGCGAAGAACACGATGAATATCCAATAATGCTTCGCGCTAATCATAATACGCTAAAGAGTGAAATCAAATGTGTCTATAGAATAAATTTTAGTAAACCGGGCAACGTTGGATCGTTGTTGGGATTCTCGTCGAATCGTATATTACAACCTCGGAAATGGCACGAATCGGATGTACCGATAAATATTATTAGCGTAAATATTATTCGTATAGAATGCAGCGTAACCACTGGCGCGTACAGCAATGACAAGCGCGTACACACGATACATGAATTTTCACCGAGCGTGCCGCCTGGATATAAGATATCGGAAACGCCAGCACAGATCATTTATCTACCGATCGTCGCACGAAGCATTACTGATTTAACGATACGCATTGTTGATCAAGAAGGACATTTGCTCGATTTTCGTGGAGAGGAAATTACCGTAAGATTGCATATACGGCGGCGGCAAAAATAAAGCGTTTGACAAATGAAATGCTTGTGTTGAACGAAAGCACGGAGCACGCGAGAGACAATATTTTTGCGAGGGACAATATTTTTGCGAGTAGGCGAGTGACTGCGGTATCGGGTGACAATAATCAGATATCTGGTTACGCTAAAAAAAAAGCTCAGCGCGTTGAATCGCGAGTTTTTAAAATCATTGGGATTCGTCGTACGAAATACTTGAACGATATGATTGACATCTTGAATATCGGAGGCGAGCCGATCTTTGACGATCGTATCGTCAAGATTGAGACTCATACGTACAATCCATACGCCAACACAACGCTTGGATACAGCGACGAGATACGGATACCGATACAACATCAAGATTTGTACACGTTACCATGTGAAAGTTTTCTATACGTCGAGGGAAAGTTGAGGGTGCGTAAAGTAGCTGAAGGGGGAAGAGTGGTATTGGGAAACAATTGTGTCGCGTTTATGTTTGATGAACTTCGATATGAACTCGACGGTGTGGAGATTGACCGCAACAGAAAACGTTGGAATAACTTCCACGATTAAAAACTATGTCTCTCTAACAACCGAGAAAGGTAAAATCTTGGAGAATGCTGCGTGGAATATGTCGCATAATGCTGTTGAAGCTAACTTCAATTTTTGCGTGCCGCTAAACATACTACTGGGTTTTTGCGAAGATTATAAGCGAGTTGTGATCAACGCTCGTCACGAATTAATTCTGATACGTTCGCGCAACGACAACAATTGCATATTTGGACATGCTTCGGCTGAAGCTGATATCGAATTATTCAAGATACAATGGCGTATGCCTCATGTAATATTGAGCGAGGTCAACAAACTATCCTTGCTACGCGCGTTGGAAAGCGGGCGATACTTGAATATGAGTTTTCGCTCTTGGGATCTATACGAATTTCCTCTATTGCATAATACGACCAAGCATTCGTGGACTGTGAAAGCCGCCTCTCAGCTGGAGAAGCCGCGATAAGTGATCTTTCGCGCTGCAGACTGGCAGAAAAAATGCTGTGTCAAAAGATATTACTACATTCGACGACTGCAAATTGACCAACGTTAAACTCTATCTAAACTCGGAATTTTATCCCTACGATGATTTGAATTTAGATTTCGATAAAAATAGATTCGCCCTCTTGTTCGATATGTACTCTCGTTTTCGCAAATCTTATTACGGATGTGATACTGATGATGTGCTATTAAACATTTCAAAATTTTTACATTGCGGTCCTCTCGCGGTTATCGATTGCTCGCGACAAAACGAGTCTGTCAAAAATTCCACCGTGGACGTGAGATTAGAGTTTGAGTGCAAGGAGGATATACCTGCAAATACTACCTCCTATTGTCTCATCTTGCACGATCGCGTTGTCGAATATTGCCCATTGACCAACGTAGTTCGTAAAATTACCTAAATCAGCAAATATCCCCTCCAATGTCAAAAATATATAAAGATTGAGATTTGACGATCGACAGCAGTCATACATCATTCTTGCAGTCATACGGTAATATTATCGGCATGATCGCGCCAACGTTTGTAGATCTGCAAGGATTCATTATCGGGCGAAACTTTGTCGTGAAAGAAGTAGCGATATTGAGAAATGGATTTGTTCTTTCTCATTACTTTTTTGCAAGTCCCGTACCATGGCGTGCGCTTACAAAATCTGAAAGATGCCAAGCTTCATGGCTAATCGGGCATCACCATGGACTTCAATGGGAGGATGGAAACGTTCCATACAGCTTCGCTAGGCGTTTGATTACGAGAGCTGTGGTGGGTGCGACGGAAGAGGAAGATGGAGCATCTCCTATCGTGTACGTTAAAGGACACGAAAAACGAGAATGGCTGGCCGATATACTTGACGATGATGCGAGAAACGATGTTATTATTGAGACCTTGGATGCGGACTATGAAGATATCACTTCGTTAAATAAGCTAGATGTTACTAATACTATGCGCTGTGAAAAACATTTAAAAAATTGCGCTTTACAAAATGTATTTAAAATATTCAATTGGTGGACGAATCATCATAAAGATTCATCCAAACATTTTTTAGAATAAATTATTGTTAAAATATATTATTTATTCTCTTTTGTTCTTCCCTTTTCCTCTTTCTTATTCCAGTATGCGAGTATTAAATTTCAGTACGTGACGTTAGATAGCGACGTCAGCTAGTTAATTAAAATATAGATGTTACATTTCAATACATGGACATAGAGTTTAAATATTTGAATTGCGTATAAATAATTGTTTTGTCGTTCAATAGTCGTTCAATAGTCGTTTATAGCCGTTCAATAGCCGTTCGAAAGCCGTTCGATAGCCGTTCGAAAGCTGTTCAAAGCCGTTCGATAGTCGTTCAATAGTCGTTCGATAGTCGTTCATACCCGTTCGATAACCGTTCAATAGTTGTTCGATAGGTGTTCAAAGCCGTTCGGTAGCCGTTCAATAGCCGTTCAAAGCCGTTCGATAGCTGTTCAAAGCTGTTCAATAGCCGTTCAACGGCCGTTCAACGGCCGTTCGATAGCCGTTCGATAGTCGTTTACATATTATAATAATATTATATATTATTCATATTTAAAAACTTTAAATAGTTGTCTGTGGAAACATGCTAACTTTTGTTTTCTTATCAAGAGCTGAGAGTAAGCGTTCTTCGTAAGTGATACATCTCCTACTCTAAAATGTTCGAGACAATGTCTATCCCGTTGTGTCTGTCACAAAGTGTCTGACAGCGAACGTTTAACAGTCCATCCAAGGGAAAATATTCAAAATGCCAATGTTTCGCCTTAATCTGGTAAGTAGTGTTCAGTGTTTTTGTGTGCGAGATTATGTGGGATATTTATTAATTAATAATATATTTCAGTTTGTACAAATTGACGTGATCCACCGCAGATACATGCGGTGGGTACGTGAAAATCTGCGTTGGGTGCACGCCAATTTGTGGGGTGATACGCGAGAGGCCCGCGAGTGGGCATGCGTGCACCCTGACAACATACGAAGACATATTTTTATTTGCGGCAGCTTTTTGGGCTTGAGCCGTACGAAGAAGAGGAAAATTGGGGGGGAGGAGGAGGAAGAGAGGAAGAGGAAGAGGAAGAGGAAGAGGAGGATTGGGAGGAAGATTGGGAGGAAGAGCTTGCGGCTCCAGGAGGATAATGTAAGTATCTTCTTTTTTTAAATTTATATTAGATTTATAAACATTAAATTAATATACTAATAAGATTTCTTTCTGTTTCAGAAGGAGCCTACATATTATATTTTTTTTATTATTTTTTTTTTTTTTTTTTTATTTTTTTTTTTTTATTTTTTAAACACACACACACACACACACACACACACACACACACACACACACATTTTGTATTAAACACAATTTTGAATAAATATTATTATATATTTAAAAAAATGTCGATTACTTCTGCGCCTCCTTCTCCCACGTCCATGCATGCCTCGCGCTGTCTCTCTCTCTCTCCCACATGCATGCGAACGTCATCCTTTTCCCACGCCAATGCGGACGCTATCCTTTTCCTTCACGCGTGCATGCCTCGCGCTATCTCTCTCACACCGCCTTGCGAACGCCGTATCATCCGCGTGCATGCTTCGCGCTATCTCTCTCTTTCTCCCAAGTGCATGCTTCGCGCTATCCCTCTCTTACACCTACTCGCGCGGGTCCCTCGCCTATCGGTTAGGACGCGATTCGCCCGCGTGACGTCATACCCCCCCGCGTGACGTCATCCCCTCGTGACTCGTTCAGTAGTCGTTCATAACCGTTTAATGGCCGTACGATAGCCGTGCAATAGCTGTTCAAAGTTGTTCAATACCCGTTCGATAGTCGTTCAATAGCCGTTCGATAGTGGTTTACATATTATAATAATATATTATTTATATTTAAAAGACTTTAAATAGTTGTCTGTGGAAACAGCTAATTTTTGTTTTCTTATCAAGAGCTGAGAGTAAGCGTTCTTCGTAAAGTGATACATCCCCTACTCTAAAATGTTCAAGACTATGTCTATCCCGTTATGTCCGTCACAAAGTGCCTGACAACGAGCGAAGTAGTTTAAAAAGTGAAGTAAAGTGTCTAAGTGAACGTTAAAAAATGCTGTCACTAATTGAATTGGTTTTGTGCCGAGGCCGATTGAACGCGTCATGGGGGGCGAATGACCTGGTGATGGGGCTGTTGAAAGTCCTGTTAAATCTGGTGGTTTTCCAAAAAGTGAGTAATATTTGTGTTTATTCTATATTAATTATTTATAATATATTAATTATTTATAATATATATTATAATTCGATTTAATTTAATTTATAGTATCAATATACGAACGACATAAAAATTCCCGGGTTTCTAAACTTTGAGCACCGACGACTTGTACGAACGTTGCGGCGGCACGAGCGCGAGTTCCGCGAGGACGTGTGGGAAGACAACGGCCCCGACGGTCTCTATTTAGACCTGAGACGTCTCTTCGGGCTCGAGTCTTACGAGTAGGATGTAGAGGAATCATGGGGCGAGCCTCCGAGCAAGAGGTCGAAGGGTTGATTGTGAGTATCCATTTCTAAAAATTTTATAATATTTAAATTCTTATACTAATAAGATTTCTTTTCTGTTACAGAAGGAGCCTGCAGCAAATATTTTTATTATTATTTTTAAACACACACACACACACACACACACACACACACACACACACACACACACACACACACAGATATTTGTATTATATACACAATTTTTAAATAAATATTTTTATTCTATATAAAAAATGTCAATTATTTCTGCGCCTTCTTCTTTCCTTTTCCCACGTGCATGCCTCGCATTATCTCTCTCTTTCTCCCGCGAACGTCATCCTTTTCCCACGCCAATGCGGACGCTATCCTTCTCCTACACGCGTGCGTGCCTTGCGCTGTCTCTCTCTTCCAAGTGCATGCCTCGCGCCATCTCTCTCTAATATCATTAGCGCTATCCTTCTCCCACGTCCATGTGAACGCTATCCTTCTCCCACATGCATGCGCACGCCTCGCACTATCTCTCTCACACATGCATGCGTACGCCTCGCGCTATCCTTCTCCCACACCCATAGAATATCATTAGCGCTATCTCTCTCACACCTACTCGCGGCATCGTACCTTCGCGTTCCCTCTTCCCCGCGGACCCTCGTCTATCGGTTTCGTCGCGGTTCCCCTCCCCCTCTCCGCGGACCCCTCGCCTATCGATTTCGCCGCGGTCCCCCTCCCCCTCTCCGCGGACCCCTCGCCTACCGGTTTCGCCGCGGTCCCCCCGCGTGACGTCATACCCCCCGCGCCGGTTTCCCCTCGCCCCTCACCCCCCCTCAGAGGACCAGGGTTAGAACTCTCTTAGTATCATTACTCGCGTATAGTAATCGGCAGCATGTTTCCATGGTTGCGAATTTCTTTCTCGGACGTTACCCGTGTTTTATCGTCAAAATTTGCCACTTTAATTATCGTCGCTTGTCGCACGAACCGCATGTTTGCTCTCGCGAATCTCAAATTAGATTTTTGGAAAATGAGTCATTGGGGCCTTATTTATAGAGGTGCACCGAATCGAAACCGCTCAGTCTCGAAAATGTTTCTTTTTCAGTCGGTGTTCGAGAAAGTAAGAGTTTTATAAATTATATTATTAATTTTGCTTCTCGAACGTTCTAAAGCGAGACGTTACGTTCGAGGCCTTGTTTTCATTCCGTTTTTGTGGTTTCTTCGTATCGTTCGATTCTGACAAACACCTCGTTGTCGATAGCCGATTGGTTCTCGGAATCGAACGATCGAAATTCTGTTTGTTATGGTACACGTATCGACCGGGACTATTGTCCGTGGATCGGAAAGAAGGGCTTTTCGTCAAAAGACTTCGTCGCAAGCCTTCACCGAGAGCACACCGAAAGTCTAACGCTCATATAATTATAGTTAGATCGAAAATTCGCGTGTCCGATTATATCTTGCTGTCGCGTGCGATTACCTAAGACGGTCCGGGAGTTGGTGTCGAAAGGAATAAACACTTTTCCACAAACTAACCCCGCTCAAATCATTTACGTCCTGTCTCTCTGATCGGCGAAACAAATAAATTCTGTTAATGTGGACGTGTAAATCGAAGGCGCGGCTACATTAAATGGTCCTTCGAGCCGGATCTTGGAAAGACAGATAGTGATTCGGTAATCAGCTCGCGGAGTGCGAGTGAGAACGCTGACACGCTAATGTAACAACACTTATAAAAACTTTCGCGTGAGACGGAGACGGTGCGCGATATCAAAACATCTATCTGCATTCCGCTGCCGCAAATAATAACGCGAGTGCGTTGAAAGGACTCCCGGGAAAATAAAGTTCGCGCAGTCAACTTTGCGTCATTTTGCACTATTAAAGTTGTGCTCTTAAGGGGATCCTAAAGCGACGGGCGAACTCCGACGTGTTATCGCCCTCATCCAAACGTAACTAAAAATATCGATAATACCGACGTTTTTAGTTCCGCCATTACCGACACATTATTATTAGAAACATGCATAATAGAAAAAGTAATCTTTTGCATTATGTTCAATATATTGAATTGAGACAAATCGCGTATTTTTACTGCTGTATCGTCTCGCAGATATCGAAGCATATCTAAGCGTGTCGATGATAGTAAAATATAAATGTGTCTTTATTGCATAGTTTGAACACAAAATTTCAACATCGCTCATATTATGACATATACTTTTCCATATATTTGTCAAGAGTAATATCACTTGATCATTTGTGTATGTGTATATATTTATATATACATGCATATATATATAATATATTTTATACATGTATAAAATATATATATATATATATGTAAATATATTATACATATAATTATGTATGTAAATGTTTATATATTTGTAATATAAATTTAGAAACATTTATAATACGTTATGTATTTATCTCAATCGTGACAGAATAATGAATTTACAATATTCTGAATATTGTAAATAAAGAATGGGCCCCTCCATCGCCCGTTCTTGTGAGACGCAACCATATATTTTTATTGTCTCTCCAATTTTAATTAATAAAGATAATCTTTGCATGAGATTTTCTTCTTGATGATACTATTTCGAACATCATGACAAGCTTTTTGAATACGATGATAAATCTTTATCATCGCTAGTAGTATATCGATATAATTGATATGATCGAAAGCTAATCAGTAATATAAACTTCTTCACCATAAATGTGAATGTTTATATATATTATGACATAAGCATACGTAATTATGACGTAAGCACATATTAAAATTTACATTTATATAAATATATAAATATTTATTCTCTATTTTCAAAACATTGCAACAAAATTTTGATAGTTACAATATTTTGGATATTTATAATATAGAAAGGGCCCCTCCATCGCCTATTCTCGTGAGAACGCAACCAAAATATATTATTTATTTATTTCGTCTCTCCGATTCTAATTTAGAAACATTGAGGCATTTTTTGTGCTCATATACTCTTACGAATATTAGGAAACATTTTTGATTAAATGATAAATTACTTATCACTTTGGAAAAGGCAACAGTTTATTGCTTTCTATAATTTTACAAAAATGTTCTCTCATGCATTTAACATTTTTGGAGTATTTTTCCTCGCTAGGATTGCCTCCTAAGACTATAGTCGTGGCGAAAGCTGCAGCATAAATTCCACAACTCGTCCCATCAGGTTGTGTTTCAACCTTTTCAAAAATTATGTCACTTGAGCTTATAGTCGGATAACGAAGATGTATGTAATTTTTTTCTTTAGCTACCAATTTATTGTATGTACAGCCAGGTAAACTATCGTACACGCGAAGTTTGGTGCCGTCAAAGAAAATACATCTCCAGTGATTACTACAATTCCCTCCAATTATTTGTAAGCTTTTGTCACTATGACTAGCTACAATTATGTGAGGGTATTCTAAATATAGCACACTTTGTGTTTCGAAAGAAGAAGTTTCTCTTACTATGCGCAAAAAAGAATCTAACGATTCATCGTTTAATTGACTTGTTATAGGCAAGACATTCTTTTTTATCGAATAAAGAGAAGCAAATGTGTGATCTAAAAGCTTTCTATGTCTTACCATATCGTCTTCAGTTATATCTCTTTTATTTGAATGACTTATAATCATGCAGTCATCGTTTTGCTCTTTATTCAGAGCAATAGTAACAATATTAGTCGTTGCTATTTCCATTGGTGAAACGTTCGGTTTGAATCGTTTGTTCTTTTCCATGCCATTTTCGCTTACTATAATATTTTGTCTACTTGTTTGACTAAATTATTTTTTCTAATATTATTTTTTCAGCTTCTTCTTTAGCTTCCATAATATATCTTGGATTTCTTATTGTCATATGTCTATTATGACGACTGTCCAAGATTTCTGGAAGCATGCATTCGTTATAGAAGCGTGTTAAGAAAGGCAGCATCTGATTTCTCCAAAAAATATTGTCTCTATCAATGCGCAATATTTTCATGCTTTTTGGAGTCCAAACAGCAAAAATACAATATTCTCGCTGTGTAATATTTAATTGACCTTGAATTTGATAATAATATCGGTGCTTCCGATTCATTTCGCGCGGATTTTTTTTTCAAAGATATCTTTTAAAGAAGGCAATGTCTCAATGGCTTTCTCCGCTGTTAAATTTTCAGCCGACAAAGGACATTTGATTTCCACCAGACCATTTTCGTCAATAAGTCCGTCAGGGGAAGCACCCAAGCATGGATTTTCAGTATCGATAAATAATCCGCAAGGTTTTATTTCTTTATTTAATTGTATGGCCAATTCATTCTTTGCTACTTCTTCATTATCGCGACCATATTTTGTGGCTGCGGTATCAATGAATGAAGGATATAAAATGGCTTTTACTGTCGCTGCGCAAGACGTTGTCGGTCTCATGCGACATATGGTTCCAAAATTGGATGCTGTTAACATTTCTCGTCTCACTGATAACCATAATTCAGATTCACTCTGCTTTCTTGTATGGAGTTCAATTTTCTGCCAGTTCATCGCATTTTCCAACAATTTTTTTAAATGGTTTTGTTGAAGTTGTTGAAATATATCGGATGGAAGATCCGGTTTTTGCGATTGCGGACCGTAATGACGATCTGTTCCTGGCTCTCGTTTGAATTTTTTTTGCCTTCCCTGTGCTTCTCGAGATTCTCTGGTTTTCGCAACTTTTATTTGTCGTTGCTTTTCCAAGTTCTCCACAATAGGCGGAACAGTCTTACACATGCTTTGATGTACTTGTGTAAGTACTTGTTGCGTATTGTATTGCACAACTGCTCCTGCAATTCTAGCATTATAAGAGCCTCGTTTACCAAAATTAATACGCTTTCCGCCAATTAGTTTACAGATTATCGAATTGAACGATTCTGCTGGATTATTCGTTAAATTTAATAGTAAGCTCTCGGAGTAAGCACTTAGATACATGACAGCACTTTCTATTTTTGGAAAGAGACCGTGTAATTTTAGAAATGTATATATGGCATTAGCATCCATTGAGCGAGATTCCAACATCGCTCTGGAGTCGTATGTACTGTGTTAGAGTTGTAACGGTTCACCTTTCCCGTACGCCGCGGATCAAGGCTCGCCGGTGCCAGGATTCGGGAGAAGGGGGAAACTCCAACTTACTTTACCTCGGTATAAGCGGTTTAAATAATTAGGTTTATTCTAGCGGTTATTATAAAAGATATTTAACACAGAAAGCTATGCGAAGCAACATGCGGGAACGGTGCGTACAGAGTTTCGCGCGTGAGCGGTTGTTATTCACAAGGTGACGAGCAAGCACGGTTCGTACGGAGTTTCGCGCGTGAGCGGTTGGTGCGCGTGGAGCTCGGGAATCGAGCGTGGCTCAAGCGGCCGTGTTCGGCAATCGCGGTGTTCGCATGCAAATAAGCTATGATTATTCCGTGAGGTACAGTACAGATCTTAAACACTACGGGGTATCGCGTGGCCTTCAATGTAGTTCCAACTGCCTGGCGGCCTTATCCTTAAAAGGACGGGGCGTCGGCGTTCTCGGCGTTCTATCCTTAAAAGGACTGACGCTCCTTAGTAGTCTGAAGGCCGTGTATGAATGTGGAATCGGCGCGATACTTGGTGGGAATCCTAATATCTAATTAACTCTACAGCCTGAATGCGCGGTATGTACAGGGCGGTCTTACAATACGGACAGGTCGCGGTATATACAATGCGGTCTTACAATGTGAACAGGTCGCGGTATATACAAGCGGTGCTAGAGTCTATCAGGACGCGGAGACCGGAGCGGTCTTACTGGTTACGGTATATGTACAACAGTCTTACAATAGAACAGGTCGCGGTATATGTACAGAAAGATACACGGAGACCAAAGTGGTCTTACGGTGGAAACGGTCGCGGTATATACAAACGGCCGTCCAGGTTGAACGGTACGCGGGGCACGGTACGGTCTTATGAACTAAGAGTGCGCTGTCCCAGCAACCGGGAAACCCGGCATAACCACGGGTAGCCCGTGACCTGGTTTAACGCGGGGTAGGATGCGCCGTCCCAGCAACCGGGAAGCCCGGCATAACCACGGGTAGCCCGTGACCTGGTGTAACGCTAGGTATCAGGATGCGCCGTCCCAGCAACCGGGTAACCCGGCGTAACTACGGGTAGCCCGTAGCCTGGTGTAACGCGGTATAGGTTTCGGATCAGGAGTTGTACTAGGTAGGACTCGGGATCGGGAACTGGTAACGCTACGCTTGCCGGAGCGCCTTATATACCGGCGGCCGGCCTCCCACTCACGCGAGTCGGTGCGTGGTGGGGCGGTCCCACGGTGGGGCCGTGACACGGGTGTGGGAGCTTAGGGACGCCATAAGCGCCGAGCCTCGAAAAGCGCGCGGTCGATCGGCCCGCTAGGCCGTTAGTAACGGTATCGTTACAGAGTGGCGTAAGATGTGAGGTCTGAATAGCTCAGTGGTAAGAGCAATTGTCCGGAACGCGAAAAACTCGGGTTCGATTCCCGATTCAGCCACTCGTACCTCGCATATTTTTTCAGACCCGCAAATGTTGTTTTCTAACAATTATTTGTCGGGCTGAGGAAGTGTGTAAACGCCCTACACAGACACGACAGTGCCGCTGCCACGGAAGAGATGGATGCCTGGTTCGTGCCTCCTCCCGCCTTAAATCCCCCCTCGCTTCACGTGAGTGAAGCTTTTGCTCTTTCCGGGCAACTGTTCTTACCACTGAGCTATTCAGACCTCACACCTTACGCCACTCTAACACAGTACATACGAAGGACTGGTATATATAATTTTACGAAAGACTGGTATATATAATTTTCCTTTGTTTCATCACAATTCTCTTTGCGATCACGTGCTTCACATCGCTTATGTTCGCCAAAAATATGGCTAGGAATGTTCAATATATCTTTTTGTAATTCTATAGCCTGGTAATATTGAGGTTGCCTTTCTTCTCTTCGAAGAGCGGCTGCCTCTATTACTTCTTTTCGAATTTTTAAAATGTTGTTTCGTACAACATTTCGCACCTCTACAAAGCCACGCTGTCTATGCATTTTTGGTTGAGTTATCTCAGCCACAGCTTTTAGCTTTTTGCATAAATTGCGAAGCAAATGATTGGTGCATTCTATCTTCTTTACTGTCACTATATGGTCACGGTATGGTCTGTTATCAACAATGGCCTGATAAACGCTACTGTCACCATCGGCAACAACTGTTTTATAAATCAGACCATGCATTTCGAGGCTACATTTGAAACCTTCCGCGATGGCATCGCTCTCCATGCTTGTGGAGCTTGCGTTCCGATAAAAATTTTTGTAGCATTTGTGATCTCTTGGTTTAATACTTGGGTTAATACCTTTCCGCTCTGCCACATCACATAGCGTACAAAATTTATTGCGGACACTGACGAAAAGAATCTTTCCCGTTCGGTAACCAATTATGGCTCCAATACCGGAAAGAGAGTCGTAGGCGCTGCTATACGATCTTTTCATCCAACTACCATCTGCTACAACTGTTATGTACGAAATACCGTTTATAACTTCGTTTTTCTCAAGAGCGAGTTGTTTTTCAACTTCGCCAGCCGCTTTAATATTTTCCATGGCTGTGTTTTGAAAATCATCGACTAAATTGTCTCTATATTTGATATAAGTTGGCTCGGACATGCAAGGAATATTCATGGCTGCACACAACTCTTCGAGCTGAGCATAACCAATTCCCACTGTAACAGTTCCTGCTACAGCAGCCGTATTAATGTCCAATGTTTCCGGCTCTGTGAGTTCTGACCAGATGTTGGCTTCATAATTGCACATTTGGCACTTGAAGAACAACTGCGTCTTAAACCCACGGCGAAGAGAGTTAACGAATTCCAATCTTTAAATTGGCACTCTATTCCTCGCGCATGGTTATTAAATGTTCGATGGATTTCATTCCACATAAAAGCAATATCGACAATGCGACGGCCTTCAGGCAAACTTTCTTGGATACAAGAAGTGTCTAGAAGGGCTTTATTATCGATAACAAGAGTATTGTTATCATCGCAATTGTCAACATTCTGATTTAACGTACCTGTATTTGATGTAACTTTCAGGCACTGCATTACCTGGGTACTAATTTCCGAATCTGTGTCAGGAAAGGATTCCATTGATTTATTAAAATCAACGGATTCGTCATTAGTACCTTTTGTAAGCTCTGTGCTCTTTTTTTCTTGCGTTACCTTTAGTAACTGTCGCCTGCAAAAAAAATTAATGAGTTAGTATTATTTTGTACAATCTTGCTCCAAAAAAGATATGCCACATTTATTATATCATTTTAAACAATTATAAATGATTTCTAATAATACTTAAAAAAGTAAAACCTCTGAAAAATAAGTACAGTCCTTTGCTTATAAAATCTTACATAACTATTACTGAAAATTAACTATGGCAAAATAGATCATATTTTGACAACATAAATGCCATATTTTTCAATAAACCAGAACGCCCATCAAACCGCATCTAGTATAAAATATTTTACAAAACAACCAGCACACGAATAAATCGCCTCTGAGATCAAATATTTTGTAATTACCAGAATGCCCATGCAAACCGCATCTGGTATAAAATATTTTACAAAACAACCAGCATACGAATAAATCGCCTCTGGGATCAAATATTTTGTAATAACCAGAACGCCCATGCAAACCGCATCTGGTATAAAATATTTTTCAAAACAGCCAGCACACGAATAAATCGCCTCTGGGATCAAATATTTTGTAATAACCAGAACGCCCAAGCAAACCGCATCTGGTATAAAATATTTTTCAAAACGACCAGCACACGAATAAATCGCCTCTGGGATCAAATATTTTGTAATAACCAGAACGCCCATGCAAACCGCATCTGGTATAAAATATTTTTCAAAACAACCAGCACACGAATAAATCGCCTCTGGGATCAAATATTTTGTAATAACCAGAACGCCCATGCAAACCGCATCTGGTATAAAATATTTTTCAAAACAACCAGCACACGAATAAATCGCCTCTGGCACTGACTACTACAATACATACTATATATATATATATATATATATATATATATATATATATATAATATATATATATATTTAATTAAATATATTGTATATATTGATAGGACTGCATCCTTATCTTTCAAAGATAGATATTGGTAGCTATATTTAAGATATCATTACCGATTATCATATTTATACTCATCGCATTTTCTGGAACAACATGTATAGTGCATGGAAATTCTTCATCGTCTATTTTAACTATAGTCTGAAAACAACCTACAGACCGTGCTTCTCCTTTTCCGAAACCAGCTAAATAGATAGTTGTATTCAATAGTTGCTCTGAATTAATTTTACTGTAAATATCCTCGCGCATTATAGTAACTTGACTGCCCGTGTCAATCAATGCATTTACACACGTATCGCTAATAATTACCTCTTTTAACATCTTATTACTAGAACAAATGACTGTGTTTACCGACGACTGTTCTTTATCTACTTTACCTTCTTATACCGTATCTGAATAGCCGTATGCCCAAATTTCTGACACTTGAAACATTTTTTGCCTAACTCTTTTTTCTTACAGTCTCTCGATTTATGCCCTTTGGCTCCGCAGTTGTAGCATCGTGTCTCCGAATCTTGCTCTTTAGTCGACGTCTTTCTTGATGAACTAGGCATCGTTTTCCTCGCTGTTTCTTCTTTTCCCGTATATTCACTTTTCTCTCTGCTCTTTACCTTCTCTTGATTTTTCTTCCGTATAGCTTCGTACACTTTCAGCTTTCTTTGAAATCCTCCAATTTTCTAGCTCCGTATAGCACTAGTTTACTGTTGGTATCGTCTTGAATACCGTCTATTACATATTGAATAAGTACGTCTGGTTCCAATTTTCCTCGTGATGCCAACTCTTTCATCACCAAATAATATTCTTGTAGCGTCTCCTCTTTCTTCATTTTTCTTTTTAGCAGTATTTCATGTAATTGAGCACTGTTAACTTTATCAGAAAATTCTTTTTTCAGAATCGATTTTAACTTTTTCCATGTCTTAATAATGCCCTCGCTTTCCACTAGTATTTTGGCAGGGCCCGTCAATGATCTTTTGGCAAATACTACTTGCTGTAGTTCCGTCCAGTTGAATAAAGTAGCTGTATCTTCAAAATCAGTTATCCATCTTTCTACAGGGTATACGTCGTTACCACTAAAAGATTTAATCGAACTTTCCACATCTTTATACGTCATGGAAAAGTTCATGGATGCCTGCCTCCTTCCTCGTGCACCGCGTTGGTTTTCATTTTCACTTAGCCTTTCTTCGTCTTCTCCGTCCTCCTCCGATTCCTCTTCTTCATCCTCACTTGATTCATCCGCACGCGTTAATGTGTTCAAATCCATTAAACTATTGCAAATTCGAGTGCTCACTTCTTCCTTATTTCCGTCGTATTCTAAACCAAGAATATTACAACAAGATATAAGATCACCAAGTGTCAATCGTTTTGCATATTCCAACTTACTGACATATTCTGGGGAACCCTCTCTAAAAGTAAAACCTTGAAAGTCTCTGAGACGCTGCCGATTCTTGCGGTCTCCGTCGTTTTCAAAAATGAGCTGATGCAATGCCTTAATGGCCGCCGTCGTTGCCGTCCGAATCTTTTGTCTGACCGTCTCGTTTTGCGCCAAATTCTTCATCTTTATTCGTCACTAGATACTTGGTTCCGTCTTGCGTCTTCGCCTATCGGCTTTGTTTCTCGTCTTTAATTTCGTGCACTTTTTCTTGCGTCTTTGCCTACCGGCTTTATTATGTCTCTTGACCACGTTCACTCACTGCGTACTGCGTAGCAACCATGGACTCATTGACGGCTTTCTTGTCCTGTAAGCGCGTCGTCGATTGCGTCCTCGTTACTCGCCGTAATGCTCGCTCGTTATTGCTCGTTACTCTCTACACAAGCTCTATCCCGGTTGAGCCCCCAATTTTGTAGGATTTAGTATTCAAAGACAATATATTTTTGATAAAAGATACAAAAGTAAATCGGGATCGCAACAGTACGTCTCGCCACGTCTCGTCTTCTTACTACACACGCTCTATCCTACATATATAAAATCTATGTATGTGTTGTATACAACAGTATATCTGCACCTTCAAGTTATAATATATAGAAATACTAACCTTTTAAACCATCCTCTTTTTGTGGAAAGTCTGCGAGCCCAAGGAGGCAAACTTTCATTATACTTACGTTCCATTATGTTAACACAATGTGGATATAATAATAAATATATAAATATGTGTGAGAAAATCATCGTACGCGGGCATTTAGTATAATGTAATATCAATTGTCATAGATGGCACTATAACATACTAGTTTCTTTTCCGTCTCTCACGCGGCGCATGTCTATGCAGGTTCAGTTTTTTTTTGTCTTCCGTAACGCATGAGTGCTCGTTTATATTCTTTTCTCGATAATTTACTGTAACGATAACTGTATTTGAGTTGTGTATAATAAATTACTTTTATCAACCGTATAAACCGCTCACAGGTTATGGGCCCAGGTCGTGTGGTCAGTGATTTATCGAAAAAGTAACGAAACTTGTTCAAAGAGAATAATGGCTGCTGAGAGCACAATGAACAATTTGGAAAAACTTACGGAAGACAATTTTGACTCATGGAAATTACAAATGAAGAGTGTCCTCGTCTATAATGAGTTGTGGGGATATGTTAGCGGTGCGAAAATCAAAAGAAACGATGAAGATAGCGAGTGGCTAGCAAAAGATGAGAAAGCGCTCGCTTTGATCGTGTTAAGCACATCCAAAAGCCAACTCAGCCATATCAAGAAGGCGAAAACGGCGAAAGAAGCCTGGGAAAAATTAATAAAGATCTACGAATCAAGAGGACCCGTAAGACGAGCAACATTGTATAAGCAGCTATACAGAATGAAGAAGGAATCGGACGTTACTATGTCGACATACGTAAGTGAGTTTACGACAAAAGCCGAACAATTAGAAGAGGCTGGAATTACCATTCCAGTGAATCTATTATCGATAATGCTGCTCGGATCATTACCACCGGAGTACGAAAATTTCTGTATTGCTATCGAATCTCGCGATGAAATACCGTCTATTGAAGCGCTCAAGTCGAAGCTTGTAGAAGAAGAGGCGCGACAAAATGATAAAGTGACACAAGATGATGCACATAATAACGCGTTAGTTACCAAAGATAAAAATTATAGGAACGCGGAATCTTCAAAAAGGGGAAAGCTTAACGAATTTAAATCGCGAAAGTTTGACGGAAAATGCTTTAAGTGCAATAAGATAGGTCATCGAAGTCGCGATTGTAAATCAAAATCAAAAGGTTATATCTCATACAAGACTGATGATGCATTACACGCAATATCATGTAATATTGAAGTGTGTAAATCGGACATTTGGTGCTTAGACAGTGGCGCTACTAGTCACATGTGCAATAATAAACTGCGATTTTCTAAATTAGATGAGAGCGTGTATGGGGATGTTTATACCGCCGCGGAACACAGTGTAAAGTCACGCGGAATTGGTGAGATCCAAATGGACGTCAAGTTAAATCATCGCGCATCCAACAGTGTAAGACTGCAAAACGCCATCTACGTCCCAAATCGAAGAAACAATTTAGTGTCTGTGTCAAGCATGACGGAGAAAGGTTATACCGTGACATTTCGCAAAAACAAAGCTACAGTAAATCGTCCAAATGGTTCTGTAGTAGCAACAGCTGTGAGAAACGGACAATTATACGTAATGTGTCAAACTAAAAACCAAACTTCTCAATCGATTCAGTGTAATAATCTATTGAAGTGGCATCAGCGATATGGTCATTTAAATTTGGATGATCTAAAAAAACTGATAAAAAACAACGCGGTTACAGGTCTAAAAATAAATTCAACTGTAGAAAATTTGAGTTGTGAAATCTGTCAGAAGTGCAAAATACACCAATTGCCTTACAAAAGATCTGTGAACAGGGCAAAGTCAATTTTAGAGCTTGTTCATTCTGACGTTTATGGTCCGATTGAAACAGAATCACTTGGTGGCGCGAAATATTTTATAACATTCATTGACGATTTTTCCAGGTACACTGAAATTGCTATATTGAAAAATCGCTCAGAGGTACTCAGTGCGTTTAAAAATTATAAGCGCAGAGTTGAAAAAGAAACCGGATGTTATATCAAGAAGTTGCGCACTGACAATGCGTGAGAATATAAGTCCAAAGAATTCACAGATTTTCTTCAGCAGGAAGGAATTGGAAGACAACTGAGCGTAGAATATACACCGCAACAAAATGGGGTGGCGGAAAGAGCCAACCGAACTCTTATAGAAATGTCACGTTGTTTATTGTTGCAGGCAAATTTACCCAAATCACTATGGGCGGAAACAGTAAATACAGCCGCATTTATCAGGAACCGTTGCCCTTCAAAGAGCCTAAACGAGCAGACTCCATTCGAATTATGGTATCAAGAAAAACCCTTTGTTGGATTTATGAAGATAATTGGCAGTAAAGCTATAGTTCTTGAAAAAGGCAAAAGACAAGGTAAATTTGAACCAAAAGGTAAGGAATATACTTTGGTTGCTTATTCAAACGAATCAAAAGCCTATAGATTATGGCAACCAGGTACAAAGAGGATTATAAAATCCCGAGATGTACGTTTTATCGAGAACGTCAACAATCAGATGGAAAAACAAATTGAACTATTGCACGCACCATTTGATTTTGACAAAGATGAATTTTTAGACGACGATTCAAAGGGGAAGCAAGTGAGGATGAAAATTCAGACAACGATGAAGCATCAGGTGACGAAGAACGAGTCAGTGATGATAAAGAAACGACACATAATCGAATGACACAGAATGAGGATGAGCAAACTCAACAACGAGGACCCGGGCGACCAAGTTATATCAAGACGGGGAAGCCTGGAAGACCGAAAAAGGAGTATAAATTAAAGCAAGCAAATTTATCACATGCGTCAGTCGATCCAGTAAGCATTAAAGAAATCCAAAGCAGAAGTGACAAAAAATTATGACTGAAAGCGATGGAAGCAGAATATGGGACGCTTATTGAAAACGGAACATGGATATTAGTCCCACGACCAATAAATAAGAAAATATTGTCGAATCGATGGGTGTTTCGAACCAAGAAGACACATGAAGGCAAGATCGATCGATATAAAGCAAGATTAGTCGCTAGAGGATGTATGCAAGAAGAAGGAGTAGACTACGACGAGGTATTCGCCCCAGTGGCACGATATGAAACAGTACGAGCATTGTTAGCTTGTGCAGTAAACGAAAGGATGCACGTTCATCAAATGGATGTAATATCAGCATATGTTCAAGGAAATCTGAATGAGGAAATTTACATGGAGCAACCGGAATTATTCGTCAGAAAAGGTGACGAAGATAAAGTTTGTTTACTAAAAAAACCACTCTACGGGTTAAAACAGGCAGGTAGAGAATGGTCCAAACGACTGAACAATTATTTAATTAAAATTGGAGCACAAAATGATGCGTCAAATCCATGTATATATATCTACGGAAATAAAGAGGATACAGTCATATTACTAGTCTACGTAGATGATTTAATGTTAGCATCTAAAAACATTGACAAACTAATGGAACTGAAAAATAAACTCAAATCTGAATTTCGCATGAGCGATCTTGGTCCATTAGGTCTAATTTTAGGAATAAACATCGAAAGAGAGGGAACAACAGGAAAAATTAAATTAAATCAGCGACGGTATGTAAACGAACTAATTAGTCGATTCGGAATGGCTGAAGCAAACAGTGTATCAACTCCATGTGACGTAAGTCAGAAATTGACGGAAGAAGATGAACTGGCAACCGAAGAGGAAATGAAAAATAAGCCATACAGGGAACTCGTCGGAAGTCTCATTTATTTAGCTAATGCAACAAGGCCGGATATCGCACACGTTGCCAATGTGCTAAGCAGATTTTATTCGAATCCTCGAAGAAAGCATTGGATAGCTGCCAAACGAGTAGTTCGATATTTAAAGGGAACAATCGACTACAGCATTGTATATGAAAGAAACGAGGACAAAATACAGGCCTCTGTTGATTCAGATTGGGCTGGTGATATCAGCGATAGAAGATCCTGTACAGGCTATGTTACAATACTTGCAGAAGGACCTGTAAGTTGGAGTTCGAAGAAGCAGAAATCCGTGGCACTTTCGACCATGGAAGCAGAATATATAGCACTTTCTGAGGCCACACGAGAATTGACATTTATTAAAAGACTATTAAGGTTCATGCAATTCAATAAATACGTGAAAAATCCTACAATGGTGAACTGTGATAATCAGAGCGCGATACTAATGTGTAAAAACCCGGTATTTCATAATCGTAGTAAACACATAAACATTCGATATCATTATGCGAGAGAGCAAGTTGAAAAAGGAAACATTGAGGTAAAATATTTAAGATCCGAAGAAATGATATCCGATGTATTTACGAAAGCTCTGTTAAAATCAAAACATGAAAATTGCGTAAAATCTTTGAACTTATGCAATAATTAATTATAACTTAGTTTTAAAGGATAGTCGCGTACGCTGATAGAGAGGGTGTGAGAAAATCATTATACGCGGGCATTTAGTATAATGTAATATCAATTGTCATAGATGGCACTATAACATACTAGTTTCTTTTCCGTCTCTCACGCGGCGCATGTCCATGCAGGTTCAGTTTTTTGTCTTCCGTAACGCATGGGTGCTCGTTTATATTTTTTTCTCGATAATTTACTGTAACGATAACTGTATTTGAGTTGTGTATAATAAATTACTTTTATCAACCGTATAAACCGCTCACAATATGCACTAAATATATATATATATATATATATATATATATATATATATATATATATATAATAAACTTTTCCTCGACACGTTATAACACGCTATAACGGTCGACTTTACTCGCGTTGCTTTTTTGTTAATAAGTACCGCGCGTGAGACAGCGAGTATCTGTCCACGCAGAGATATACTTCATCGCCTGATTCGGTTTACTCCGTTGAACATACTATTGTTTCCGCATAATTATGACGCGTGTCTTTATATTATCAATCGAATTGTCGAAACAAAAAAAAACTTTTTTCCACAAATAAAATATTCTAAACTTGTTATTATTTTTTTCCGATATGAAAGAAATATTTTGCATTTTTTCTTTAATTATAAAAAGAAGATGTAGAAAGATTAATTCTAATTACTAATTGAATACCTGAATTTTGTTAATTGCTAATAATGCACGAATATTACCATTGTCGCGTTCACAATATAATGTTCATAATATTTATTTAAACCGATATTCTGAATATAAAATTATGATAAAAGAAAAATTTGTATAATACCACAGAAACACAGAACACGTCCACACAGCACTGAACTTTTCAATTACATTAGAGTAATGTTGCAAATAGCAACGTAATATTGTACAGAATGTTGTGGAAATTCTTATTTACCAATGAACGATTTATAAAAGCAAATCAAATGATTGTATCATATAATTGTATACCCGCACATGTGGAATTACTCGATCCATGTTGCAATTAAAATTATTTTATAAATAATACGACATGGAAAATCTCTGTATATGTAACTCGTGTTAATGAGAGAAATTACATACATTTGCAAAAATCTTGACAAGCGAGAAGAATATAAAAATATTTTGCATTTTTTTTGTTACAATTTAGATGATTTTATTCAATATAGTATTTATTTAAAATTAAGTTTTTTTAATAGGATATATTTAATTTATTGAAGCAATACGCAAATCGACTGATCATTGTTGAGAATTCTCCGAGTCTCGAGATAAAAGTTCATTGGTGCATTCCTCTATGTTTAGAAGCCTTATTATCTTTTTATATTATTTCTATGTACTATGATTTTGAAAATATTCTTTAGTGATAAATAATTCATATGGTTTTTATAATGGTAAATAAGAATTACATGTATATTTACTTTTGTGTTCTTATTTAGATATGTATGTATATACAGGGTGTCTTAGACCACCCGTACACCCCTTTTCTTTCAAAAACTAAGCATTTTAGAGAAAAACGTTTTGAACAAAAATTGTATGGTTTTGAGGGGAACATAAGATGGTGTCATTGGTTTGACCTTGGATGGCATCGTTAAGGTCAAGTCAGGGACACATTTAATTTCTTAAATGGAATCCCCTATTTTTTATTGCATATTCTTATAGCTTATCTCGAGAGCTTTCCAAAACACTATAATAAAGTATTTTTTATTAAATACTTTTTGAGTTATTTTATATTTTAATCTGACATATTTTGATATAAAAAATCAAATATCTCGTAAAATATTTAGTTTTCGATAATCTGACCGTAATACTTTTATGTACAGAATAATGAGACAAATCAATTAGTAAAAAAAAATAATTGTTTTTAAGAAAAAGTATGTAATTATTTACAATGTATTTTTTAAAACAATTATTTGTTTTTTTCTTTACACTAATTGATTTGTCTCATTATTCTGTACATAAAAGTATTGCGGTAAGGTTATCGAAAACTAAATATTTTACGAAATATTTTATTTTTTATATCAAAATATGTCAGATTAAAATATAAAATAACTCAAAAAGTACTTAATGAAAAAATACTTTATTATAGTGTTTTGAAAAGCTCTCAAGATAAGCTACAAGAATATGTAATAAAAAAAGGGGGGTTCCATTTAAGAAAACGTCGAACACATTGATCTCACCTTGAAAAGGACACTCAAGGTCAAATCCATATTTTTATCATGTGGCCCCCTCCGAACCCTACAACTTTTGTTTGAAACATTTTTTTCGATAAAGCTTACTTTCCGAGATATTTTACAGTTTTAAGTTAAAAAACTCACCCTGTATATATATATATATATAAGTGGGGAGACAATAAATCGACACACGTATTGATACGCCAAAGAAATCGTTTTATTACGATAAGGAAAGATAGCAAATATATATAACTGGTACGATCTCACGGAGACACACACCGGAACTAGTAGCCAAAAACAAAAGCTTCAAACAGCGCGCTAACACTTCCCCTCGAGTCTAGGACTGTTGCAGATTCTTCTCGATGATGGTGCCCATTCCTGCGGACGTTACGCAACTTTCGTGCTTTGGGCGAGATAGACCCTTGGTCAGAAAATCAGCGATTTGTTGTTCTGACGGGATGTATTCCACGATGAGTTGACCGCTTTGGACTACATCCCTGACGAAGTGGTGGCGTAAGTCGATGTGCTTGCTCCTCGAGTGAAACACGGGGTTCTCGGCCAATTTCAAAGCACTTCGGTTGTCGCAGAAGACAGTAATGTTAGCCGACGAGTTGAACCCGAGCTCTCGAAGAAATCGACGGAGGTAAATAAACTCTTTAGCGCATTCAGCTAAAGCCATATACTCCGCTTCGGTAGTGAATAACGCGACCGAGGGCTGTTTCCTCGCATCCCAGGACACAGGGCATCCGTTGAACAGAAAAATGTATCCCGTGTATGATCGCCTGTCATCACAACAGCTACCCCAGTCAGCGTCCACGAATCCCTTAATGGGTTCCGAGTTGCTCTCGTAGATTAGTCCGAGGTCGATAGTGCCGCGCAGATATCGCAACACTCGCTTGGCCGCCTTCCAATGTTCAGAAATAGTTATTGAACTGGCCCAAGTAGCTCACCGCGAATGAAATATCTGGTCGCGTGGTACTCGATAGGTAGGTAAAGCTCCGACGAGCTCGCGATATGGCAGCTTCAGGTCATCCCCGCTCGAAGTCTCGTTTTTCTTGAGTTTCGCGCCGATGTCCATCGGGGTGGTTACCGGTTTGCAATCCGACATACCAAATCGATCGAGAACTTCGCACGTGTATCCCCGTTGGTGCATGGATATTTTGCCGTTCTCCTGGCCGATTTCGATTCCCAGGCAGTAAGGAGGTTTTCCGAAGTCTCTCATAGCGAATCGCTTGGCCAATTTCTTCCCCAGCTCGATAACGGATCTGTCGTTGCGTGCGGCAATCAGAAAATCGTCGACGTAGATTGTGATAAGCATCAGATCCTTTCCTGATCCGATGAGGTATAAACATGGATCTGATTTCGATGGTGAAGCGCCAAACTCCATCAGAGTAGCGCTTAATTTGTGATGCCAACTTCTGCCGGCCTGGCGTAGACCGTATAGAGACTTCTTAAGTAGACAGACTTTGTCTTCTTTGCGGATCTCGTTAAGCATATCCGTCGCTTTAGTTTTAATGATGATATCGGTCTCAGAGTCCATGATGTCCTGTAGGATGCTGTCGAACGATTTCGGTGTTTCCATGAACACCTTCTCTTCTAATTCGCCATTAAGGTATGCAGTCTCCACGTCGAACTGACGAATCGTCATTCCATGTTCGGCGGCAATGGAAGCCACTAGACGAATGGTACTAATACGGGCGACCGGAGCGAACATTTCGTGGAAATGAATACCTGGTTGTTGACTGAATCCTTGAGCAACTAGTCGAGCCTTCCTTCTCTCGATATTTCCGTTCGAATCGAGTTTGTTTCGCAGTACGATGCGGCTGCCGACGACCTTGTGGTTCTGCGGGCGATCCACTAGAGTCCAGGTGTCGTTCCTGATTATTGCCCTGATCTCGTTCGCGATGGCGTCGCGCCACTCGTTCGCGTCGCATTCAGCCATTGCCTGCCTCATGGGAATCTCTGAAAGAAAACACAGATCTCCCGCCCCACCAACCGAGGTAAGATTTGCAGCGGGCTGATGTACCTTTTTCGGTCTTCCCCTCAAACCCGATCTGACAATCCTTGGACGTCCGGGCCCTCTCGTTGGATTATTTGGCATGATCTCGTCCGCGTGTTCACCACCGGCGACTGCTGATTCGCCTTCCTCCTCCGATTCGAGAGGTTCCTGGTCAGCAGCGTCCAAAAAAACATCGTCGGCCGAGCCGTGACTCTGTTCTTCGTCGTTGCCATCGACTTCGCGTGGGATCTCCTCGATCCCTTCGTCGTGAGGATCTGCGATGTTTGGTGTTTCAGGAGCGGATATCTCGATGTCAACGAGACGATGATGCTGCTCAGAGTGCCCCTCGATCAGTGAATCCGCTGGACTAACGTCGCTCGCGACAATCGCTTTGGATACCCTTTCGTCAAGGAACTTTACATCGCGACTAATGAGGACTCTTCTTTGAAGCGGCGACCAGATGCGATAAGCCTTCGATTCGTCCGAATAACCAAGGAAGACCCCCTCCTCTCCGCGAGATTCCAGTTTGCCTTTTCCGATTTTTCCGTCGCGGAAGACCACCTTGCAGCCGAAAACCCTGAGATGTGACACGTCCGGCACTTCACCGATCCAAGCCTCGAACAGAGTTCGACCCTTTAATTTCTTTGTCGGCATTCTGTTACGTAGTTGCTTGTGTTTACCGCCTCAGCCCAGAATGTAGCCGGAAGACCCGAATCCAGCAGCAGGCATCTGGCCGCATCGAGAAGTGTTCGATTCTTCCTCTCCGCGGTGCCGTTTTGCTCCGGGGTGTGGGGAATGGTCAGTCTTCTCGTGATGCCTCGGCGTCTAAGATAATCGTCGAAGTCCCGATTTATGTACTCGCGGCCGTTGTCCGACTGTAATGACTTGACAGGCTTTCCTCTTTGTCTTTCGACCAGTGCGATATAATCTGCTGTTGCCTTGAATACCTCGGTCTTAGATTTTAAAAATCGGACTTCGCACCATCCGGTGCAGTCGTCGATGAACTCGACGAAGTACCTGGCGCCTCCGATGGACTCTGTTCTCATTGGACCGCAGACGTCCGTGTGGATTAGCTCCAGAATGCACGTGTTTCTACTGGAGCTTTTCGGGAATGGGCTCCTGGACATCTTCCCCTTGGCGCAGACATCGCAGCTCAGTTCCTTTGTATCGTCGATCTTTACTCCGCTTACGACTCCCTTGCGGACGGCGTCGCAAATGTCTCTCACATTCGTATGACCCATGCGGCGATGCAACAGTTCCAGCGTGACCGGCACCGACTTCGGCGCTGCCGAAGCCGCACTCGTAATTGGCCGGGATTCGCGGGCAAAAAATAGATATCCGATTCTATCTGCGTGCATCTTAACCTCCCCTCTCGAATCCAATACCACGGCCGATCCTTTCCGGAAATAAACCTCGAAATCGTGATCAACGATTTTGCTCACTGACAGCAGGTTAGTTCTCAGATCTGGAACATGCAACATATTACTTAGGGAAATATTTATCTCACCACCTGGTACGTCAGCTGCGAGTTGTGCCGTTCCTTCGCCCTCCGTTTTGGTTGAGGTGCAGTTTGCGAGATTCAGAGTGCCGCTCTGCGAGCTGTACAACTCGCGGAACGAACTCGCGTCATTGCACAGGTGAGCAGTTGCGCCACTGTCGAGACACCACCTCCGTCGCTGTCTTTCCGCTTCCGATGTAGATAGCGCCAACGCGTTGAAACAGACGTCGTTCGCGCACTTCGCCGTAGGATTCTGTTTTTTGCGCAGACAATCTCTCTTTTTATGTCCTGTTTGCTTGCACCCGTAGCACCGAATTCCGTGACTTCCTCTCGATCGGTCTGTATCTTTGGAATCGTTCGTGTGCACCTCCGTATTCTTTTTTGAATATTTCCGACCGCTGTATTTGTTAGCCAACATGGCATTCGATGTTCCTCCGTCGTGTGCGATATTCCTGCGCGCAACGTGCTCCTCCACTATTTTCACGCGGAGAGCCTCCGGCGTTGGCAAGTCGTCGCGGGATTCGATGGCTATTCGAAAACTCTCAAAATTTGCTGGCAGACTATATAACAGCATTATTGTCAGCTGATCTTGGTTCATAATCACGTCTATGTCGTGGTGTTTGTCTACACCGTCGAAAAAATCGTCGAGATGCGCGCGCACGTCGTCTCCGCCGGCCATCTTGAGCAGCGTTAACTTTTTCAGAAGGGTTGCCTTCCTGGCTGGCCCTTTCGATTCGTATGTTTCCTGTAATTTTAGCCACATGCCACGAGACGTTTCACATTTCTTTACTTGTCGTAATTCGTTTGGGTTGATCGACAAAATGATGTCCGACATCGCCTTTTGATCGTTTCTTATCCAACTCTGCACGTCGTCGTTGTTTCCTTCGGCCGGTTCGGGTTTCACGAGGATTCCACTCACGTAATTCCAGAGATCATTCTTGACCAGCACGGCTCTCATCTACAGTTTTCATGTGTCATAGTTGTCTTTACGTAGCGATTCGATCCTCGCCGAATTCATCGCGTTCATGGTAAATTCACAGAACTCAATACGCAAACTTTACGACACAACGAGATTTCAGTTTTGATCTTTCTTTGCTTCTCACACTCGCGAGTCTGGGCCCATAACCTGTCAGAGATTAGTGGGGAGACAATAAATCGACACACGTATTGATACGCCAAAGAAATCGTTTTATTACGATAAGGAAAGATAGCAAATATATATAACTGGTACGATCTCGCGGAGACACACACCGGAAGTAGTAGCCAAAAACAGAAGCTATGATATGACGTGTGTGTATCGAGGTGAAGGGCGTTACGAGCCGAGACTCGTAAGACTGGCGTCGATATTCAAACAGCGCGCTAACAATATATATATATATATATATATATATATATATATATATATATATACAGTGTGTCCCAAAATTATCGTTTCACTGACAGATTCTTCAGATCATTTGGAGGCGATTTTTCCTCAGCAAAAGTATCGCGGCATCAATAATTTCTGTGTTATAAGCGATAAAAAAAGGGCTTTTTGCAAATTAAACTTAATATTAATATTAATAGAAAGTTAAAACTACATTCTTTAGTTTATTTCAGATAGAGTTTACTTTAATAGAGAGCGAGAGGATTTTAATTTCAGGCTTAGTTACAAAGATATATGATGGAAAAATTGGAAATTTGCAAAAAATGATGACCTCCCTCGACATTTTCGCTGAGGAAAAATCGTCTCCAAATGACCTCAAGAATCTGTCAGTGAAACGGTGTCTGATTATTTTGGGACACCCTGTGTATATATATATACGCACATGTACATATATATATATATATATATCTATATATATATATATATATATATATATATATATATACAGGGTGCGGCATTTATAGTGACGCGGGCATATTTTTCGGAAACGAAGTAAAATATCAAAAAATGTTTCAGACAAAAGTTGCATGGTTTCGAGGGGGCCACATGATAAAAATATGGATTTGACCTTAAGTGGTCTTTTTAAGGTGAGGTCAATGTGGTCGATGTTTTCTTAAATGGAACTTCCCATTTTTTATTACATATTCTTATAGCTTATCCCGAGAGCTTCCCAAAACACTATAATAAAGTATTTTTTTATTAAATACTTTTTGAGTTATTTTATATTTTAATCTGACATATTTTGATATAAAAAATAAAATATCTCGTAAAATATTTAGTTTTCGATCATCTTACCGTAATACTTTTATGTACAGAATAATGAGACAAATCAATTAGTATAAAGAAAAAAACAAATAATTGTTTTAAAAAATACATTGTAAATAATTACATACTTTTTCTTAAAAACATTTATTTTTTTTTACTGATTGATTTGTCTCATTATTCTGTACATAAAAGTATTACGGTATGATTATCGAAAACTAAATATTTTACGAGATATTTTATTTTTTATATCAAAATATATCAGATTAAAATATAAACTAACTCAAAAAGTACTTAATGAAAAAATACTTTATTATATTGTTTTGGAAAACTCTCAAGGTAAGCTACAAGAATATGTAATAAAAAATGGGGAGTTCCATTTAAGAAAACATCGACCACATTGACATCACCTTGAAAAGACCACTTAAGGTCAAATCCATATTTTTATCATGTGGCCCCCTCGAAACCATGCAACTTTTGTCTGAAACATTTTTTGATATCTTACTTCGTTTCCGAAAAATATTCCCGCGTCACTATAAATGCCGCACCCTGTATATATATATATATATATATATATATATATATATATATATATATATATATATGTCATGTTACAATAAAATAAAACTGTTGTATTTCGCAATTTATCAATTTGAAAATAATTTTAATGGATTTAAAATTTTTACGTTTAAAATGACATCAAACTCGGCATAAATTGGATAATTTTTAACTAAATTAATAATTACAATTTTAATAACATGTGTTCGGGAG
>CAJQTV010000511.1:0-59610 GCA_907163055.1 Formica aquilonia x Formica polyctena
TTGAGGCTCGACAAATATCTGAAGAAGAAATTCATTTACGTGAAAAAGATTTTATTAAAAATTTGAAATACTTTCCACGTGAAAAGTACTTAAAACAAATGAAGCTAAATGGTTATTCTGTAATAAATGACCGTTAGTAAAAACGATATTATTGATGAATTACACAAACCAGCAAGGAGAAATTATCCAAGAAGATCTACTATTACATTAGGAGTCGATGATCTTTGGCAGGCTGATCTTGTTGAAATGGATTCGGGTAACTTAAAGGGAATATCCAAAATTAATAAGGGATATAAATATTTATTAACAATTATTGATACTTTTTTTTTTCCAAATTTGCTTGGGCAATTCCTGTTAAAAATAAAACTGGAGAAAGCGTATCAAAGGCAATGAGTATTTGTTTTAAAAACCTATCGAATGCGTCCTTCGGACTAAGTCTTTCAGACGCTTCACATTCAAGAACCGAAGGCTTGTCTCAAGGGGTTGATCTGAACTCACAGCATAAACCACCAAAAAATCTACAAACTGATAATGGGAAAGAATCTTATAATAAAGATTTTAAAAAACTCATGGATCAAAATAAAATTAATCATTATTCAACATATAGTGATAAAAAAGCTTCAATTGTTGAAAGATTTAATAGATCACTCAAAGAATTAATGTGGAAACAATTCAGTATACAGGGTAATTACAAGTGGGTTGATATATTACCAAATTTGTTGAATATTTATAACAATAGAAAGCATAGAACTATAGGAATGACACCGTATGAAGCGTCAAGCCGTCTTGACAAGCCCCAAAGGGTCGCGTCTGAAAGACTAACTAGTAAACTGCCTGAGAAGGCATCTGAAAGATTAAGTCCGAAGGATGCGCCTAAAATACACTTGAAGATGCGCCCGAAAGGCTTAGTCCGTAGGACGCGATTCAAAGTTGGTGATTATGTAAGGATTAATAAATTAAAGCATATGTTTGAAAAAGGATATACACCTAATTGGTTAACTGAAATATTTGTAATAGATAAAGTTTTTAAAAACATACCTCCATATTATCATATTAAAGATATGAAAGGTGAAGAAATTAAGGGAACTTTTTATGAACAAGAACTACAAAAAACTAAAATTTCATCTAACATCTATTTAGTTGAAAAAAATATTAAAAAGAAAAGGAAATAAAGTTCATGTTAAATGGCTAGGCTTTGATAATACACATAACCAATGGATAAATAAGAAGGATCTAATCACTTCGTAAGCATCCTTCGTTGTTTTTGTAATTTTATTGCTTTTATGAATGATTTTATAGGTGATTTTGATGTTTTTTAGTTGATTTTGGTGGTGGAAAAAATGTGACCCAGAACATATGCTTTTGTATACTACTACCATGATTATTCATTACACAAACATAATATTCATGTTCTATTACAGAATATAAAATGGAAGTTATTAGTTATATAGCAGGATATGTATTGAGGAAACTAATAAAAATATTACATTGTACGGTATGTCGCGACACTTTAATAGGGCAACCTACAGATATACATGTCAATTTAATAAATATAAAAAATAATGGACCATTAACCCATAGAGCACAGAAAGGTTGCAGACATATTGCAGAATAATTTCATTGAAACATTGCAAACAAAATATTGCAAATTGGTTGCAAAATTATTGCTGCACTATTACTGTAAGATTGCAACAACGTTAAGATGTCCGCTTTTTGTAATATTGCAATGTAATATTGCAGTAATCTTATAATGTAACATACTTGTAGTATAATGCAATGCATCACTGTGCAATTGTATTTATAATAACATCAAGAGACACGATAATGTCTCGCGCCAAGTTCACGCGAAGCCGCAAGGCACTCCGGGTATCTATACGCGAGTCGGCCAGTTGCGAGTTACCTTAGATTATCAAACCTCAATAACGGTTGAACCGATCGTATTTTTAATAGGCTTAATCGATAGTTTGGATTTGAAATATATAATGAAAGTTTTTATCTTTTTTCTACATGTATCGTGAATGGAGATAATATGATGCAAAGTCGAAATGTATAAAATTTTTATTAAGAAACGTCTCCGTCGTCGTCGCCGCCCAAGTTCCCAATGCGCAAGTACGCAAAGTTGTATGGTTGGAGCATTCGCCATAAGATTGCGTTAACGGTGCTTCGTGATGTTACTGCTCGAGTCCGTACTTTTTGACAAGTATAAGTTAATAAAATAAGTTTGCAATGCAAGAGTGCATTATTTCATCATAAAAATAGTAGAGATTGTAACGGTTCACCTTTCCCGTACGCCGCGGATCAAGGTTGGCCGGTGCCAGGATTCGGGAGAAGGGGGAAACTCCAACTTATTTTACCTCGGTATAAGCGGTTAAACAATGCGTTTATTCCAAAAGTGATTGAAGTTATTTAACACTGAAAGCTATAGTATATGTACAATGCAACATGCGGGAACGGTGCGTACAATAGTTCGCGAAAGCTATACTATTTACAATGCAACATGCGGGAGCGGTGCGTACAGAATTTCGCGATAGCGGTTCTACGCGTTGGCTGGTGCGCGTGGAGCTTGGGAAGCTAGCGCGGCTCGTGCGGACGTGTTCTGCGATCGCGATGTTCGCATGCAAGCAAACTATTGTTATTCTAAGATGAACAGAATTGATCTTAGATACTACGGGGTGTCGCGTGGCCTTCAATGTAATTCCAACCGCCTGATCGCCTTATCCTTAGAAGGACGGAGCGTCGGCACTTCCTGCGGCTTATCTTTAGAAGGACTAGCGCGCTATTGTAGTCTGAAGGCCGGGTGTAAAGGTGGAGTCGGCGCGACACTGGCGGGAATCCTAATATGGCTAATTTACTCTACTATGACAATGCGCGGTATATACAGTGCGGATCTTACAGCCTAACAGATCGCGGTATTTATACAAGGCGGTACTAGCGTATATCTAGACGCGGAGACCAAAGAGGTCTTACGGTTTTACTGGTCACGGTATATGTACAAATGGTCTTACAATATAGCAGGTCGCGGTATATGTACAAACGGTCTTACAATATAACAGGTCGCGGTATTTATACAGAACGGTACACGGAGACCAAAGTGGTCTTACGGTACAAACGGTCGCGGGGTAGATAAACGGTCGTCCAGGATGAACGGGGCGCGGAGCGCGGTACGGTCTTATAAACTAAGAGTGCGCCGTCCCAGCAACCGGGAAGCCCGGCATAACCACGGGTAGCCCGTGACCTGGTTTAACGCTAAGAATCAAGAATGCGCCGTCCCAGCAACCGAGAAGCCCGGCATAACCACGGGTAGCCCGTGACCTGGTTTAACGCGGGGTAGGATGCGCCGTCCCAGCAACCGGGAAGCCCGGCATAACCACGGGTAGCCCGTGACCTGGTTTAAAGCGGGGTAGGATGCGCCGTCCCAGCAACCGGGTAGCCCGGCATAACCACGGGTAGCCCGTGACCTGGTGTAACGCTAGGTATTAGGGTGCGCCGTCCCAGCAACCGGTTAGCCCGGCGTAACTACGAATAACCCGTAGCCTGGTGTAACGCAGTGTAGGTTTCGGATCAGGAGTTGTACGAGATAGGACTCAGGATCGGGAACTGGTAACGCTACGCTCGCCGGACCGCCCTATATACCGGCGGCCGGCCTCCCACTCACGCGAGTCGGCGCGTGGTGGGGCGGCCCCACGGTTGGACCGCGACACGGGTGTGGAAGTTTAGGGGCGCCATAGGCGCCGAGCCTCAGAATTGCGGGCGGTTGGTCGGCCCGCGAGGCTAGTAACGGTATCGTTACACTTAGATTACTTATAAGAGTATCGCGGAATAGTGCAAGCAAGAATAGTATTTCGCACCAAATCACGCGAAGCAAAGATCGCGCGTCACAACGGCGAGACGCACCGTATAAGAATATCGCAGAATAATGCAACAAGAAGAAAAGTGATAAAGATTAAGGTAAAGTGATAAATTATTCGGTTATAAATTATAAGAGTATCGCAGAATAGTGCAAAGAAGAGAAGTGATTTCTTCTAATCAATGTCATTTTGGACAAAATTAGGTTATATTATGATTATAGAGGACAAATTAATAAGGATTTATTTTGTAAATTAATGAATTTTATTTTTAATTTTAAAATATGAATGGATGGATCGGGAAATGAATATAATGAATCTGATATCTCCTTTGAGGGTAACATAAATTTAACTGACAAAGAGGCAGATGATGTATATAGTTTATTAAATGGGCCTCAATATACTTTCAAGGAAAAAGAAACAAAATCAGGATCTACAGAATATTCTATAAATAGTAGTGTGATAGGAGGAATAAACAACTTACCTTGTTGGATGATAAATTTGAACAAGTTTACATTTTTATCTTTTTCAATAAAACGTTATACATAACATTAGTGCAACCGGGCTTTAATATTTTAATAGTATAAATAGTATTTTTTCTCATTAAAATTTTAATATTTTGTAACGGTTCATCTTTTCTGACGCCGCGGATCAGGCTTGCCGGTGCCAGGATTCGGGAGAAAGGGGAAACTCTAATTCACTCTTCCTTGGTATAATCGAACGGTTTATTCAGATTAAACAGTTAAACAATAAAAGCTATTTACAAGAGCGGACGTGCAAGAGCGGTGTGCATAAGTGCTCGCAGGAGCGGCGTGATGTAAGCGGGCGCATGCAAGGCTCGAGAGGCGAGCGACGCTCATGCAGATGATGTCTAGGTGTTACGCGGTCGCGACGTCTCCATGCAAGCAACTACTACAATAAGACAGATCTTAACTACTACGGGGCGTCGTGTGGCCTTTTCTGTGGTTCCAACTGACTGCTCGCCTTATCCTTAGAAGGACGGGGCGTCAGTACTTTCTGCGGCTTATCCTTAGAAGGACTAGCGCGCTATGGTAGTATGATGGCCGTGTGTAAAGGCGAAGTAGACGCGACACTGGCGGAAATACCTATCCGATTAATTAACTTTATAATTACAAGGTTCGGCCTGGGGCCGGTCTGGACGCGGAATGTACAAAGCGGTCTAACGGGTCGCGGTATATATACAAAACGGTCTTACGGTCTATCTGGACGCGGAGAACAAAACAGTCTTACGGTTTAACTGGTCGCGGTATATACAAAACGGTCTGACGGTCTATCTGGACGCGGAGAACAGAACGGTTTTACGATTTAACTGGTCGCGGTATATACACAACGGTCTTACGGTCTATTTAAACGCGGAGAACGCGGTACGGTCTTACAAGCTAGTAGGATGCGCCGTTCCAGCAACCGGGAAGCCCGGCATAACCACGGGTAGCCCGTGACTTGGTTTAACGCGAGAGTTGGTTTCGCATCAGGAGTTGTATCAAGAGACACGGTAGTGTCTCGCGCCAAGTAAGCGCGCAACAGCGAGACGCACCGTGTATCTTCACGCGAGTCGGCCCGTTCGGACCGTTGAAAGTATTGAGATTTTCAGATTTCAATATAACCGCTGAACGGATCAAGTTCTTACTAGGCTTAATCGATAGCTTGAGTTTAAATTACATAAAGAAAGTGTCTTTATTTTTGCTCTACGTGCTTTGTAAACGGATATATCATGATGCAAAGTCTCAATGTGAAATTTTCTCTTTAAGAAACGTCCACGTCATTCGTGCAAGTCCGCAATACGCATGCGCGAACGGTGTACGATTGGAGCCTTCAACATAAGATAGCGCTAGCGGCACTTTGTAATGTTACTGCTCACATCCATACCTGTTTTTGATAGGTATAGGTTAAGTTTGCAATGCAAGAGTGCAGTGTTATATAGCGTATGCTTTCATTTATAAAAAAGTAAAGCTGCAAAATTCTTCGTGATACTTGCGGATAGTTGGATCAGGTATAAAATACACACACACACACACACACACACACACGCACACACACACACATATCTGATAGTAAACATATATAGAATAGAATATAAATATCCTATCATAAACGTATAGAATATTTTCTTATCTTATTTATACAGAAAAATAAAATATTGCAAAAGTAATTTATGTTATGTGTAAAAACAAGACAAAACATCGCATTACATATAAAAATATTCTATATTTATGATAAGAAAGAGATATGTCCCAGCAAACACAGATACATAACTGTAACATTGCCATAATAAAACGGAATGTAACAAGTAATATAACGTATTTGTTACATGTAACATTCACGTTAGTTGTAATTTCCCACTCATACAAAATTGCAGTTATATAACATGAATATAACATGTTACTAAAATGTTATATGATTGTTACAGTCCAGTGATGCAAACTCTGCGGTTTCTGCCCGCTACCAGCGCATGTGGAGGGGGTAGCGCACACAAGGAACGAGTCCTGTACGTGTGCGCTCGGCGCTCGGGCAGAATCGGATAGTAGAAGAGAACAGATATACAATGCGCTGTCTCCCTTTTTTTTCTCGAGTGCGAGCTATAGCTATAGCTGCGATATCGAGAATACACGTAGCGGCTTGCGTATTATACGCGTACTCGTTTATTCAACCCTCGTATAAAAATGTATAAAAATTACAAATAAAATAAATCTAACAATTATTTTTAATCTTATAATTATTTTACACATCAAAAATGTTAATTAAATAAAAAGAGCGTAAATGATAGGAATCCCACTCTTGGCCAACATGTACGTCTTTTCTTACGAAATCAATTGTTATTATTTAAAAAGATGATTTGATGTTAAAAAATTAAATAAAAAATTAAATAATATGTCAATCATATTCTAAATAATTTATTCTATTATTTATTTTTTTATAAATAGTCAACGTACATGTTGTTGCTCAACGGAAACCGCGGGAAGGTGGTGGTCTCTTCCGTCAGGAGGAAATGTAAAAAAATATTTTTTTACATTTCCAAAGAATGCAGATAGAATATAGGATAGAAGAAAGGATAGACATAGAGTAAATATAAAACAAGTAGAGTTGTGCAAATTAGAAACTTGCACATTGCTTCCTCATCATTTTATCTTACAATGCTTAAGCTGCTTTAAGCATGCGGATTTTTCAATTTTTGCTTCCTCATAGAGGAAGCTTTGTGAGCGAAATAAAAATTAAAAATGATTTCTTTCACCGATCCTCACTAAATTCAATATCAAACATCCTTTAATAATACTCTATTCATCTAAAAAAATTTAATACAATATCTCAAATTTTCTGAAAGTTACAGCGTGTAAAGGCATTTTTCAAAAAATTCAAAATTTTATAAAAAATGAGTCCTTTCACCGGTACTCACCAAATTCAGTACCAATCATCCTTTAATAATATTCTATTTATGTAAAAAAATTTAATCCGATATCTCAAATTTTCTGAAAGTTACAGCGTGTACAGACATTTCTCAAAAAATTCAAAATTTTATAAAATATAAACCCTTTCATCGATACTCACCAAATTCAGTAGTAACTATCCTTTAATAATATTTTATCCATCTAAAAAAATTTAACCTGATATCTCAAAATTTGCGAAAGTTACAATGTATACAGACATTTCTCAAAAAATTAAAAATTTTATAAAAAATGAACCTTTTCATCGATTCTCACCAAATTCAATACCAACCATCTTTGAATGATACTCTATCCATGTAAAAAAAAATTAACCCGGTATCTCAAAAATTGCGGAAGTTAGAGGTTGTACAAAATATCGCGCACACACACACACACACACACACACACACACACACACACACACACACACACACACACACCCACACACCCACACACCCACACACCCACACACCCACACACCCACACACCCACACACCCACACACCCACACACCCACACACCCACACACCCACACACCCACACACCCACACACCCACACACCCACACACCCACACACCCACACACCCACACACCCACACACCCACACACCCACACACCCACACACCCACACACCCACACACCCACACACCCACACACCCACACACCCACACACCCACACACCCACACACCCACACACCCACACACACCACACACACACACACCCACACACACACACACCCACACACCCACACACACACACCCACACACACCCACACACCCACACACCCACACACCCACACACCCACACACACACACACACACACACACACACACACACACACACACACACACACATACATACAGACATTTTTTAGGAATATAATTTTCCGACGTTTTGGAACATTCTAAACACATTGGCATAGAAAACTCGAAAAAAAATTTTGTCACGAAAACAAAGCTTCCTCTATGAGGAAGCAAAAAAGAATAGATATAAAAGAATAGATACAAAAGAATAGATATAAAAAATATAAAAGAATATTAGAGGTCAAAAATGGAAAAAAGTATGCTTTATTTAATATAATATTGAAAATATAAAAATATTAAAAATATTTTCAACAATACAGCTAAATTATTACAGCTGTGCATAGCTGTAATAATATCATTAATAACTGGCAACTACAGTTATTAATTGAAATTAACAGAATAAATAAATAAACAAGTTAATATATATTATATATTATATAAATATAATAATATATAATAAAAACAACCACAAAATAGAATTTAATTTATATAACAAGACAATATAACATAAATGATTCTGGATATGATAAAAATATATCATTTTAACATATTTTTTAGAATTCCGATTAATAATCAAAATATATTATAATTTTTTGATTTTTTCAAGAGATGTTCTACATTTTAAACTGTAACTATAGATATATATGTATAAATATTTCTACATTTTGTTACTATACAGTAAAACAATTTTAAAATTAATTTTATATTTTATTATTTTATTGCTTTATTATTTCTTCTTATTTTGATAATGGGAATACCGCCGGATCTAATTTTACTTAATGAATTATTGACCTAGAGGAGAATTATTTGATCCGATTTCATGTAATGTCGCATATATAAAAATGTATATATATATATATATATATATATATATATATATATATATATATATATGTATTTGTACTTCATAGTTGCAGGTAAATGACATCGTCATCTTGAAATAAATTAACTTGCATTTTTTTATATTTTATTTTAATTTTAAATTGACGTTTTATTTCAAAACTTTTTCTCTTTGCCTTAATAGACTTGTAAGACTCGTCTTTCAGTCTCTTCAATCCTAGGAGCGGGATGTCTTATTCGTCGAATCCATCATTTTGAAAATCAATTTCTTTAAAATATATTTGTCTTCATCGTTGTTGTGGACTTCACCCGTAACCCTGGGTAAGGGGACTGTGTTATTCCCCACAGTACTGGGACCTCGGTAGAACTTTGTCACTTTATTAAGTGTTGAGCCCCACGTCGTAGACGTGCCTACCGAGAATTACCCAAGTGGACTCAGAGAAGATGACTCTGTTGCCCTTACAGGCTGGGTTAATGATTCTGTATGAGTCCAGAGTCAAAACTAAAAAAAACTCCCATAAATGAAGAGCTACAATTTTCACAAATCTTGTTATTCTTCATCTTCGTAAAACATGATAATAACACCAAAAATGACTATCTTGTTTTCTTCATTTCTTCTTCTTTTTTCATTAATATGTTGATGGAGTATTTTTTACAGATTGAATAGAGTGTATTGCTGGTCAACGTTATCAGTTTAGAGAAGTCATTTTTATGAAATGCAAGCCAATAAAATATATAATTTTAAATATGCACATGACGGATATATACATCAAAATATATGCGAAATAAAATCGGATCAACCTATTTTATATTTTATATTTATATATCTATATATTACATAAAGCCGATGATATTTGTTGTTTTTATAATATAAAGTTAACTTTAAAATTGTATTCAGTAAAATTATTTTTTGAAAAATGTAGAAAAAAATTTTATTAAAAGGATTTCATATTTCTTTATAATTGCAATAAACATAATTTTCTCATATTGTATATATTTTGTTCACAAAATTACAGTTTCAAACAAAACGTGTCTTGGCAAAATTGGAAAATAGGAAATATAGTTTATCTCCATTTTGTTTTAATATTATAATTTTTCTTTTTATTTATTATTTATATTTATGAATTTATTTATTCTAAATATTTTTTATGTTTTGTAATACTTTTAAATATTTTAAATATTATATTAAGTAAAGCATAAACTCTCTAAATTTCTTGGAGTAAAATTTCACTCAAAATTAGTGAGACTGCACTTTAAATAATAACACTGTCATTCCGAAAAAAAAAGTGACATTTCATTTTTTACAAAAAAAAATTATTCATTCCCATAGAGGAAACTTTCGATCTATAAATCAATATTTCTCAGTCGATCGAAAAATAGACTTTTTCCATTTTTTCTCAAATGAATCCTAAATTTATTGTATCACTTACAGATTCGTTCTTAAAATAAATAAACTTTTAATAATATACAAATTTCACTCTATAGGAGTAAAAGGTCACTTTATTTTGAGTGACTCGGACATCATGTTTTTTGCAATTTCGATCCAAGAAATTTAGAGAGAAAGATAGAGAACAAATGGAATATTAAATATTTGTATAATAATACTATACAAAGTTCATAAAATGTCACAGGTAAAGATCAGGACCCTATGGTTCGTCGCTGCCACAGTATTTAATGACTCCAAACCCTCTTTACCTGTAGGTGTGTGTGTGTGTGTGTGTGTGTGTGTGTGTGTGTGTGTGTGTGTGTGTGCTGTATGTGTGTTCACAGCAGAGATCAGGACCCTGTGGTTCGTCACTCCCACAGTATTTAACGACTCCAAACCCTCTCTGTCTGTGTGTGTATGTGTGTGCATGTGTATGTGTATCACAGCAGAGATCAGGACCCCGTGGTTCGTCACTCCCACAGTATTTAACGACTCCAAACCCTCTCTGACTGTGCGTGTGTTTATTTTTTGAACTTTGAATATATTATGTATACTAAATAATATATGAATAATAATGTTAAAAGAGAGAGAGAGAGAGTGAGAGAGAGAGAGAGAGAGAGAGAGAGAGAGAGAGACAGAGAGAGAGAGAATAAAAATAAATGTATTATTCTTTTAACATTATTATTCATATTATGATAAGTATAATAATGTACAAAAGATCATTTATCTTATCTTTTAGACATTATTATTGCGTATCATTAGACGAGGAGGGGCCTGCAATATCTGCAACATCTGCAGCGTATAATGTCAAACTGTTTTTTGCTTTTTTGGCCGGAGTTTTATATAAATTTTCTTTTGACATACGCTGCAGATGTTCATCATCTATTGTCATGTTTAAGACTGTTTCCCTCCTCGCCTTCAACGCTGATTTAAATACACAACTTGCATTAATAGATGTCGACGAAAGCCTATTTCTTTTTTTTGTTTTTAGATCGGATAAGACAGAAAATGTTCTCTCAGGATCCGCGTTGGAATGTGGAAGTGATCTGATTGCATTCAAAAGTAATCTTAAATTAGCATATTTTGAATTATTAATGGATGGACGTTTGAAAATTTCTTTCCACATATTATCAAAATCGAATTTTGCTAGATTTTGTTTTTCTTCAATGGTAATATCAGAATATATAATGTAAGCCATTCTATCTTTAAACCGTCTTCATCGAAACCATTAAGAGTTTTCGCGATAAAAGAAACATCATTGAAGGATGTTTCTCTGTTACTATCAAACAAAGCTATGTGCGATTGAAATACTTGTAATTTATATAAAAATAAGTTATGAACAGGTAACCTCTTTCTAATTTCCTCGGCAGCAGTAATGTAAAACTGCAAACAATTTTCTCGGATAATTGTTATAACATCTGCATGTTCTTCCTTCACTAACTTACAAAGATATTCTTCACATTCTGATCCCAAAGTTATACTATTAAGAGATTTGTGATTCTCCTTTTCATGAAACAAAATATTTAAAAGCAAATGTTTTAATACTTCTGATTTCAAAAAGTTTTGAGAGATTTGTATAAGGAAATTAACGGATTTAGACTGTAATAAGTGAATTCTAGTGTCGTGAGCTTGAAAAAAAGCATTAAATGAATTAAAGAAATTTAAAACATATTTTAGAAATAAAAAAATATGCTTTTGTATCTACATTTTCCATCAAAGACAACAAATATTCCCCAGACTTTGTTTTTTCACTGACGACCATTTCATTAAGAAAATGTTTTATTGTATCCCATGACTCAAGAAGTCTATCAATACATAAATAATGTGAAAGCCACCGAGTATCGCATAACTTCAAAATTTTGTGATTTGTGTCTTGAAAGCATTCACAAAATTCATTGAAAATGGCTAAACGCTTTGGACTACCGTTAATGTAACTTGCAACTTTTCTAAGAAATTCTTCGCAAAATTCAGGCATTTTAGCGCATGCAGCGTGCGCAGCTAATGCGGCGGAATGGCAAGGACATGAAAATGTTAATAAGTTTTTACATTTTGATTCCAGTTTCTTTTTAAAAGATAAATGTTTTCCCGTCATGACGGACGCATTGTCGCATGACAGAGCAATAATATTTAAAAATGGAATCTGAAGTTTACACATTTCCGATTCAAATGCATTAAATAATTTTTCTGCACTGCAATCTTTTGCATCGATATTAATCAATTTTACTAATTGCGATCGAATATCTAAAGTTTCGGAATCTACATATCGAACAAGAAACATCATCCATTTTTCGTTGGTTAAATCAGATGTTTCGTCAATAAAAATAGAAAATCTAGTATTTTGGATGTTATTAACGACACGTTCTGTCTCAACCGGACACAAAACATTTGAAATAATATAGTTGCATTTCGTTCGACTCATGTTCATGCTTTTCAAGACATTAGGATCTTTTCCTATGTCTTGAAAAAGATTAAGAATTTCTTTTGCCGTTTGATGAGGAATATTTTTTTCAGCGATTAATGCGGCGTACCGTATTTCCGCTGATTTTCTTCGCTCATCAAACGTCAAAAGAGATTCAACAGATTGCGTATTTAAACCTTTGTTCCACCTGTTAGACCGCCAGAAATTTTTATTGATCTATTACAAATCGAACAAAAAAATGCGCTGGCATCATTTGGTACTTCACGTAACCATAATTTCAATTCTTCTACATCTAGCCATTGTGGTCTAAATGTTCTTTGTGCTTTTTTAGCATCAAATGAAATATTTTCTTTCATATTATTTTTATGACACGCAGAATCCACATGCCTGGAAACATGCGATGAACAAGAAAAATTTTTATTGCATACATTGCAATGAAAAAGGGTATTATCACTCGGCACTTGGCGTATCCAAAGCTTATAACGATCATCGCTAAGCCAAGCTTGAGAAAACTTTTGTTTTCGCTTTGTCTTTAATTCATCGCACGTTTCCATTATTAAAAAGTAAGAAAAAGTAAGAAAAAAAGTAGAAAAAAATATAAAATATGAAAATAACAAGAATAGAAAGAGGAATTAGCGAAAGAATTGCGAAATAAAGAGAAGAAAAACAAAGAAAAGCAAAAGATAGAAATATGCTGAAATATAAAGAAAACAGGAAAGAAGAAAGAATTAAAAATTAAAAGAATAAGAAATAGAAATTTGAAAATAAGTGAAAATACCGTAGAAAGCAATCTGAAGAGCTCGTAAACGTCGTGTTCGTACAAGATAACAAGACGCTCTGTAATAAAGCGGCGTATCAAGTTTCGCGTATTCGGAAACAGATGAAAATCGACTATACAGGGCTGTGTCGATTGATAAGACGGCAAAGCAATCGACGAGGGTGCCTTATATGTTTAAAATAATATTGGTATAGTGTATAAAATAATTATTACAAGATTTACATCCTTGTAGAATATATTTTTTCTTAATATAATTTTTTATTAATGTAACTTTTATTGATAAAAAATCTTAAATTTTACAAAATTTAGTTTATATTTGTGCAACTATTTTTATTTATTTTTAATATACAACATCGAAACAAATAATGAAAAAAAATATAAGCAAGAAGAAAAAGAGGAGATTTGCATTTTATGTGCATTCTTTTTATCTGTACAGTGTTCATCTATGCTCTTTCGTATAATTAAGAAAGTTGTATTTTTTTGAGTCTTCATTGTTTACTCTCTTTTTGGGAAAGTAAAAATAACAAAGCTTAATTATTGAAATTTGCACAGAATGCATTCAATTAATTTAAATGGATTAAATATCAATGAAATAAAAATATCTATAATATAAATAATATAAAAAAATAAATAACAGAAATAATATAAAAATAAAGTAAAATAAAAATAATATAAAAATAAAGTAAAATAAAAACAATATAAAAAATAATATAAAAATAATATAAAAAAAAATAAAATAAAATAAAAACAATATAAAAAATAAAATATACATTTGCAGATTACACATACACACACACACACATTTTTATATATTTGATAAAGTAATTTTCCTCTAGGTCAATAATTCATTAAGTAAAATTAGATCCGGCGGTATTCCCATTATCAAAATAAGAAGAAATAATAAAGCAATAAAATAATAAAATATAAAGTTAATTTTAAAATTGTTTTACTGTATAGTAACAAAATGTAGAAACATTTATACATATATATCTACAGTTACAGTTTAAAATGTAGAAAGTCTCTTGAAAAAATCAAAAAATCATAATATATTTTGATTATTAATCGGAATTCTAAAAAATATGGTAAAATGATATATTTTTATCATATCCAGAATCATTTATGTTATATTGTCTTGTTATATAAATTAAATTCTATTTTGTGGTTGTTTTTATTATATTATTTATATTTATATAATATATAATATATATTAACTTGTTTATTTATTTATTCTGTTAATTTCAATTAATAACTGTAGTTGCCAGTTATTAATGATATTATTACAGCTATGCACAGCTGTAATAATTTAGCTGTATTGTTGAAAATATTTTTAATATTTTTATATTTTCAATATTATATTAAATAAAGCATACTTTTTTCCATTTCTGACCTCTAATATTCTTTTATATTTTTTATATCTATTCTTTTGTATCTATTCTTTTATATCTATTCTTTTTTTTTATATTTACTCTATGTCTATCCTTTCTTCTATCCTATATTCTATCTGCATTCTTTGGAAATGTAAAAAAATATTTTTTTACATTTCCTCCTGACGGAAGAGACCACCACCTTCCCGCGGTTTCCGTTGAGCAACAACATGTACGTTGACTATTTATAAAAAAATAAATAATAGAATAAATTATTTAGAATATGATTGACATATTATTTAATTTTTTATTTAATTTTTTAACATCAAATCATCTTTTTAAATTAATAACAATTGATTTCGTAAAGAAAAGACGTACATGTTGGCCAAGAGTGGGATTCCTATCATTTACGCTCTTTTTATTTAATTAACATTTTTGATGTGTAAAATAATTATAAGATTAAAAATAATTGTTAGATTTATTTTATTTGTAATTTTTATACATTTTTATACGAGGGTTGAATAAACGAGTACGCGTATAATACGCAAGCCGCTACGTGTATTCTCGATATCGCAGCTATAGCTATAGCTCGCGCTCGAGAAAAAAGGAGACAGCGCATTGTATATCTGTTCTCTTCTACTATCCGATTCTGCCCGAGCGCCGAGCGCACACGTACAGGACTCGTTCCTTGTGTGCGCTACCCCCTCCACATGCGCTGGTAGCGGGCAGAAACCGCAGAGTTTGCATCACTGTTACAGTCATGTAATAGTTCACCCAAGTAGCAAACTGACGTCACAATGACAGTAAATTTTGGACCCGAAAATGTCTCGTCGATATGTCAATATAATCCACAAAAAAAAATAACACATATAAAATATAACACATATATAAATAATATAACACATATATAAATAATATAACACATATTAATGTGATATATATTATTGGTAAATTTAAATAATTTAATTTATAAAATTAAAGATTTTATTTATATGGAAGTTAATTTCTGTTTTATATTTTAAGCAGATAATAACAAACGATTTTCACTTATTCGGATAGAAATTGTCCAAATAAATTAAAATCGGATATTATCTGTCCGATTTTTCAAAAATCAGTTCAATATCTGAATTTCCTGGTACGGGAATCGTATCAGAAATTGAACTGATAAAAATAATTACAAAGTTATTAGCCGCATTTTGCAGGCTTTATATACGTTCATGACAAAAATTTGAATACGGGTATAGATAGTGAATAGCGCGCCGCATAGCGGTAAGCAAATGGACTATAATCCCAATATTAGTTACAAAAGGACTTTATTTGGACGAACATAGGACGTCTTCAAAATTACGTCTTTGGCTAATCTAAGAAATGAGGTCTTTTAAACGTTAATTATTAGTCTCCGACATTATAGACCAAAAATAGATGTCATTATGTCGTCTTTTGACATTACTCCGTTACTTGGACTGTTATTATACATTACATATATTACTCCCACGTTACATAGCAGTTATATTCTGGTGTTATCCCACTCGGCATGTAATTTTGCTGAAATACTGTAATGTTCAGAAATGGTACAGAAATATTCCATTAACATTTCAGTTGTAACTTTGCATCCGAAATATTTCAGAAATGTACTTGCATCATGTTTTTTAAAATATTGTATTTGCAATATTTCTGAAATCTTTCAAAAAGATAAAAAAGTTTGCTTTAATATTTGTATGTTTCTGTAATGTTGCAGAAGAAATATTGCAGATGCAATGATTTAGAAACATTTCTGATACATGATGAAAGTAATATTACATTTAAATTGCACGCGTTATATTTCTGAATGTTTCAGATGCAACATTGCATTTGTAATATTTCTGAAAATTTGCTGACAGATTTTAGAAACTTATAAAAAATTAGATATTATAATGGCATTTGAAATTTCTAGAATATGATATAATTATAAAATGCTGCATTAATGAAGAATTGTCAAAATTTTATTAAAAAGTAATTATAGTCTAAATTATACATATACATTAATATATATTAATTATCTCCAGTTATATATAGGATACATATCAGGAGTACATAACATGAAAAACCATGCAAAATTGATATAAAAACATTGTTCGCTATACTTAATTTTAGTAAATAATGATAAAATTAAAGTGTAGATGAAATAAGCAATAAAACAGTAAAAATACATATTTTAATGTACATACCCAGCAAGCAAAATGATGCAAACTTTGCGCAAAGCTTGCAGCAAACCCGAGCATGCCTTTACAGCAAAATTGTGACAAGGTGTGTCCGCAAAAAGCTTAGCTCTTGCTGGCAAGGCTTGTCGCAATAGTGTGATGCACATTTTGCGCAAATAATAGAGCAAATCTTGCCGTGCACGGCATGACAGCAAATTTGTGACAAGAACAGAACAAACCTTGCTGTGCACGGGATGACAGCAAATTTATGGCAAGAATAGGGCAAACCTTGCCGTGCACGGCATGACAACAAATTTGTGGCAAGAATAGGGCAAACTTTGCCATGCACGATATGATAGCAAATTTGTAACAAGATCAAAACAAACCTTGCTGTGCATGGCGTGATAGCAAATTTGTGGTAATTTTCTATACGGGGTAAGTGATTCAGGACTTCTGTGACAAATTGTGAGAAACAATAAATCTCGCAGAGAGGACTATTTTGTGAAACAATCCGTTCTTTGTTTGACACGTCGTTTTTAGAAGCTATGCGACCGCGCAGACAAAGTCTTAGATGACATTTATTATAATTATGAGATGATGATAATATATGAATAATTGAAAATGAATTTATAATATGATGAATATATGAATTATATATATATATATATATATATATATATATATATATATATATATATATATTTACATTTTAAGTAAACAATAAACGGATGATTTAAACTTTTTCAGACATTTATCTGCCCGATCTAAGAGAAACAATCAGTCCAATATCTGAATTCTCTATGTTGGGATTGTATCAGTAATTGAACTGATAGAAATAATTATATTTTTAATCTTCTACCAGTTGCTCTTTGCAAGCTTTATATACTTCTCATGACTAAAAATCAAATACGAGATGGATGCATATAGTGCATCGCATAGCGATTAATAAACGAACTATCGGCAGAATACTATATTTTTGTAAAGTTTGTAATAAAGTAAAGTTGTAAATTTGCTGTCATGCCGTGCATGGCAAGGTTTGCCCTGTTATTTGCGTGAATTTTGCGTCTCGTTGTGCCAGAGTATACTTTGCTCTGTTCTTTCCGTAAATGTGTTATCATATCGTGTACAATAAGGTTTGCTCTGTTCTTGTCGTAAATTTGCTATTATAGCGTGTATAACAAGAGTTGCTACAAATTGGCCTAAAGTTTGTGTTACACCGTGAATTAGCATCATACGTGTTCTTCTATGCATAAAATTTACGGGCAAGCCTTTTCCTATTATTTACAGCATTGTGAGACGAAAAATTTTGCCGTCAATTTGCTTCAAACTTTTTGACAAACCAAAACAAGACAAATGTTTGCTACAAAATTGTTGTCAAAATTAAAGCACACGTTGTCACAAAGCTTTGGCAAAACGTGATTTTAATATTCTTGGCTATCTGAGTATATAATATCATTTTATTTAATATTTAATAAGGTGTAAAATTATAAAAGTTTTATTTACAAAAGGTAAATTTTACATAGTATTAGGTGTACAATTTTGCTTCCGCTATTTTCCTACAGATGGCTTTAGCGGTAAGTAGTGGTCGAAATAAATAGATCATAGACGTCATGCAATAAACTTGGACATCTGTCAACATAACCCCATAGAAACATTAGTCGATTTGTGTCTGCATCATAAAGTTATTCTCGATTGAAAATGTCAGTTTACGAGCCAAATTCTCGTCATTTGCGGGAGGTTTTAATTTTCTGCTTCAATATGAAGAAATCTGCGGCTGAGGTTCATCGAATGCTCTCAAATACTTATGGTGAGGCCGTTATTAGTGAAAGAATGTGTCGTGAGTGGTTTCAACGCTTCAAGAACGGTGATTTTCACGTCGAAGACCGGCATAGCGGTGGAAGAGAGAAAGTTTTCGAAGATTCAGAATTGGAGGCATTACTTAATGAAGACTCGAGTCAAAGTCAAGAAGAATTGGCACGATCATTGGGAGTGACTCAACAAGCAATTTCAAAACGCCTCAAAGACATGGGAATGATTCAGAAGCAAGGAAATTGGGTGCCGTACGAGTTGAAACCGAGAGATGTTGAACGGCGTTTGTTTGCTTGTGAACAGTTGCTTGAAAGGCAAAGACGGAAGGGATTTCTGCATCGCATTGTGACTGGGGACGAAAAATGGGTTCATTACGATAACCCCAAGCGCAGAAAATCATGGGGATATCCCGGGCATGCTTCCACGTCGATGGCCAAACCGAATATTCACGGCTCCAAAGTCATGCTCTGTATTTGGTGGGATCAGCTCGGCGTAGTGTATTATGAGCTGTTAAAACCGACTGAAACAATCACAGGCGATCGTTATCGCACGCAATTAATGTGTTTGAGCCGAGCATTAAAAGACAAACGGCCGCAATACAACGAGAGACACGATAAAGTGATTTTGCAGCATGACAATGCTCGACCCCATGTTGCGAAAGTGGTCAAGACATACTTGGAAACGTTGAAATGGGAAGTCCTACTCCACCCGCCGTATTCTCCAGACATTGCTCCCTCTGACTATCACTTGTTTCGATCAATGGCACACGGCCTGGTTGACCAGCACTTCCGGTCTTATGAAGAAGTAAGAAATTGGATCGATTCGTGGACCGCTTCAAAAGATGACCAGTTTTTTTCAACGCGGGATTCGTACGCTGCCCGAAAGATGGGAGAAAGTAGTGGCCAGCGATGGACAATACTTTGAATCATAAATGTATAACCAGTTTTTTACAATAAAGCCTCGAATTTCGGAAAAAAAAAACGGCGGAAGCAAAGTTGTACACCTAATATTAATTGTGGTATGGAGAATAGGAAAAACGACAATGGAATCTGCTTTTTTATTATTGTAAGGTAATTTTAGTAATTTGGCCCTTATAGATGAACATAGCCACGATAAATTAACTTTATTTACTTTACACACATAGATCGAAAAATCAGATGAACTCATAGGATATTCATATAAACTTTTTAATTTAACTAATTCTTTACCAATAAGATATTGTATATTATTATATACAACAAAATTTAGTGCTTCAACAATAGTACTGTCATCTAATAAGCAGCAATTACTCTTATTATCTGTGATACAAATGTAAAAATCATCTTTGTACATTCTTTTATATTGTTTTAAAAAGAATATATTACGAGGCATAATACCGTTATAATGGCGTTGTTCCAATCTGATTAAATTTCCAGGAATTTTTTTTTTAGTTTGCGACGTTAATTCATACTCTCTCAATCTTCTGGAAATTTGTTGGAGTGGCTTTTCGCCTTTTTTCACAAGTTTTATTAATGTTCCTATAAAATTTTCGAACTGAAATGCGCTGAATTCGTCTAAGGCCCCGTATTTCCTAACATCTGCTGCAATATGTTGCAAATTATGCACATTGTGACTGATATATCTTTCCTACTTAAAAGCGAAATATAAAGGAATAAGGAAATTGCGAAAATACAAGCAAAGAAGTCCTACTTAAAACTCCTTAGCTTGCATTCGGATCTTGCCGCAAAAATCGAGCGACACGACACATGGTCTTGTCGCTAAACGATCCCCTCCTGGGAAACCAAGGGGAGATAATAAAAAGACCCATCGCTAACGAGCGGCGGGCAGTCTTTATCCTTAATTAACATTACGCGGGCAGTATCGCTAACAGTCGCGAGTGTCAACAGCAAGTGTCGATAATTATTGCAATATCGAGTAGTCACACTTAGTAAAAATCATGGAGATCGAGAAGCGAGTCTCGCGACGTAAACCCGACTCCAAACACGCGCACGCGAGTGTCAGTTAACGCGATACGCGACACGAGTAGATAATAAAAACGAGGACGAATTATAACTAAGACCATTTGTAGTGAATAAAAGCATTAACATAAAAAGTGTCCAGTGTTATGGGTAACCCGCCAGACGCATCCCAGATTCCTAAATCTTAATCTGGTAACGATCCCGAAATTTCCCGTGCCTCACCCGAGGCATAACAAATTTTTAATTAGAGAAAAACTTGGCGCTGCTAAATTCAAAATGTAGATAACACGTTAATTAGTTTAGCATATTCAGTTTAGCAGTGCCAAATTTTTCTCTAATTAAAAATTGATTTTATACTTAAATTTGTTTTTTTAATTAAAAATTTTTTTCACTTAAATATATTCCACTATTTTGATTATATTGCAATTTTTAATATTAGAAATAATAATAAATGAATTTTGTAACAAAAATTTTTATTAATTGGCGCAATATCTTTATATCACTATTTTTGTAGAAAATTAAAACAACTATTTTGTAAAACAGTTTTTTAGTTTGAATATGACAATGTTTTTGCATTAAAATAACACTATTTTGTATAAGAATTTTTCACAACAAATTAAAATAACACTATTTTTTATAAGAGTTTTTATAGCATGTGATAGGACTCGGGATCGGGAACTGGTAACGCTACGCTCGCCGGACCGCCTTATATACCGGCGGCCGGCCTCCCACTCGCGCGATTTGGCGCGTGGTGGGGCGGTCCTCACGGTGGGGCCGCGACACGGGTATGAGAGCTTAGCAGTGATGCCAGAATTGAGACGCGAGCAACACGACTCCATACTGGTGGGGATACACACACAAGCGTAAACTGTGTACATGTAATGCGCAGAGCGCTCTGCGCGTTACATGTACACGGTTTACGCTTGTGTGTGTATCCCCACCAGTATGGAGTCGTGTTGCTCGCGTCTTAATTCTGGCATCAGTGGAGCTTAGGGTGTGGGAGCGATATAGTTGTAACGACAGAGTCGTTCCTAACCTGCACATAACTGTAAATATTGTAAATACGTTAAAAATGTTCAGAATATATATATGTATAACCTCACTATCTCTTCTGCTATACCTATCCTGCTTGCGCATGGGCCACCCGTGCTATCTCGCTTGCACGTACGCTACTCGTGCTACCTCGCTTGCACGTACGCCGCTAGCGCTATCTCGCTTGCACATGCGCCACCCGTGCTATCTCGCTTGTACGTACGCCACGCGTGCTATTTCGTTCGCACGCACGCCGCTCGCGCTATCGCGCTTGCCTCCCACGGCAAAACAACTCTCACCGACGGACCGACAACGCGTAGTGGGGGCGCCGGCCGGGTATATAAGCCCGGCCGGCCGAGACATCGGCACCAGATTCTGTCCCGACATCCTGCTCCAGACACCGACCTGACCACTACCTCTGGGGGCTAAGGCTTTCTTCGCTCTGCCAGGTTTTCTGGCTCTCTCTACCTTACGGGCTGAGGTTTTCTCAGCCCTGCCGGGTTTTCCGGTTCCTCGCACCAGCCCGGGCTGAGGTTTTCTCAGCCCCGCCGGGTTTTCCGGTTTTCCGTTGCAGGCGGAGCTCGACGTGACACTCAGGCCTGCCGGCAATATCCAGCCGCCTAGCCTAACCGTAGTACTAAGTGCATGTAGATACCGCGCCGTAATTATAAGCCTGCTAGGAATAAGTCCGGTTAATTATAAGTCCGCGCCTGCGAAACCCGTCATAATCATAAGCCTGCTAGCAATAAGTCCGGTTAAGAATAAGTCCGCGGATCGCGCCGTAATTATAAATCGCTAGAAATAAGCCCGACCGGGATAACCGCGTCGCGATCGACCCGCGTGTAAATAGCGTCACCGTAGATACTAAGCTAACGCGCTTGTAAATAGTTAAGTCGAATCCGCTTTACGCTGCACGCCGCTTCACGCCGACCGCTTCGCGCTTGCACTTTTCGCGGCACTCGCGTCCTAACGCCCGTTTGCCATCAAGCGCACGCCGCCTAACCCTGCACGGCCCTGCACGCTACTCTGTACATATTTCGCTTTCAATAAACTATCTTTCTACCTATATTGTGTCTACGCAAGCTTGAATCTTCCCTCCTCTCGAACCCGGACACCGACGAGCCGATCCGAGCGTCGAGCGAGGTGACCGCGTTACATAGTTAAATAACTAGACTTCGAATATAATACAAAATATTTAATATTCACAAGAACGATGTGTACAGAATGATGGACAATAAACGAATGAATAAATGTTACACAATTTGCTGTATGTTTTTAACGTTGTTATGTAAAATGTTTAATCAATAAATGAGATGTGTGAAAATAGTTACAAATGTATTTTGAGAAGTTGGTAACAAAATGATCTTGAATTTAGCCGCAGGAACGCCACAAGGGACGGATTCGAGCACCACCTGTGATAGTCTGTACACGTGTTTGCTCTGAGTGTTTTTTGATAATCAGTTCTTTAGTAGTAGTAGTGGCTTTTTTAAGGCTCCCCGCTTACTAACATTGGCGCCTTGTGCTCAGCTGCTCGAATCGCATCGAGAACTGTTATTTGCGGTCCTGCTTGCACGTTATCTTTGTGTGATCCGCTTGCTTTTGGAGTGCGTAGCAACCCGCCATTATAGCCGGCCGGTCTCCCGGTCTGGCTGCTCTTTCTCCCGAAGGCATGTCGATCCAGGATCCAAAGTCGGATCCCCAAACTAAATCAAAAACTATATCAGCTGACGCATTAACCAATTCGGTTAATAATAGAGTAACGAATAATGACGAAGACAGACTGGACTCTATCGCATCTTCCCTTCTCCCCTTCCCTCCTGAGTCCGACGATGTAATGGAGACGGAGATCAAATTTTCTAATGATATAGCATCTGATTTTATAAACTCCCTTTCGCCCACGGAGGTTCGTGACGCTCGGCTTCCAGAGGCCGATAAGCCTAAGATTAAAAAACGCAAGAAGCAGGAAATAGACAAAACACTTCCCGCTGTAAATGACTGCGGTGTGACGAGTGGGGGAGAAGGGTTGCGCTCAGGTAAACCCCTCTCCTCTGGTTCTCTTGGCTGTGGGAGCGGAATTGATCTCGGGTCCCTCATGGACACGAATAGGTATGACAGAATCTCCCAAGGCCCATTTGACGTGATTATTCAGACTCCGGAGGGTTCTACCTCTTCGATTGATCCTATTGCAATCGGTCGTTTATTGTATTCCATTTCCAAAAAAGAGATCGTAGAAATAAAAAAAACTGGTTTCTCCCGTATCAGCATTCAATTGAAATCCAGAGAAGCCGCAAACAATCTAATCTCTAACCCTATTCTTAGAGCCAAAAAATACAATGTCTTCATTCCTTTGTTTAGGACTACTAGGAAGGGCATTATCCGTAATGTTCCCCTCGATCTCTCCGACGAGGACATTCGTAGAGGGATTGACAGCAGCGTGGTTGTCTCCTCGGTGAGGTGGTTAAATAGGAGAAGAAGGAGTGACGAGGCTTCACCTCTCTCAGGGGAGGACCGGGAGTCGGGTCTGGTCCCTTCCAAGACTGTCTCGATATTATTCAAGGGACAAACTCTACCAAGGTACATATTTTTATATATGGTTAGACACTCAGTCGATCCATTTGTTTCCAAGACCTCCCTGTGCTATACATGCCTTCGCTTTGGCCACCTAAAATCTCAATGCAAGGGCCATCCTCGTTGCCAGCATTGCGAGGACGGAGCTCAGGAGGAGGCGAACTCATGTCTTAAAAGGACAATCCTCCATTCTGTATAAATTACGGTTCACGTAAGGGTTCATGTAAGGGTTCACATAGGACCACAAGTATGAGCTGTCCGGAATACGTTACCCAGAGAAAGATTAGGGAGCTCGCAGCGCTAGAGAATATCTCCCTGGCGGAGGCCAGGGGACGGATAAAAGTGAAGCGAGGGGGGGATTTAAGGCGGGAGGAGGCACGAACCAAGCATCCATCTCTTCCGTGGCAGCGGCACTGTCGTATCTGTGTAGGGCGTTTACACACTTCCTCAGCCCGACAAATAATTGTTAGAAAACAACATTTGCAGGTCTGAAAAAATATGCGAGGTACAAGTGGCTGAATCGGGAATCGAACCCGAGTCTTTCGCTTTCCGGGCAACTGCTCTTACCACTGAGCTATTCAGACCTCGCACCTTACGCCACTCTAACACAGTACATACGACTCCAGAGCGATGTTGGAATCTCGCTCAATGGATGCAATGCCGATCGCCACGGAGAGACGACATCCCCAGCACGTCTCCAGAGCGGTCCAATCATATCAAACGATTGAAAATTGGCCCCCGTAGCCGCTCAGCGATGAGTCTTGACTCATCACCAGTATGAATGGAAGCCTCCTCGAGTAGTCCATCCCAAACCACTACGCCTAAGCAGCCCCCTCTTCTGCTCCCAATTAATAATACGATCTTCCACCGTCACCACGTGGTGGATCTAGTGGACAGATTACCAGCATTTACGCTGGCGCAGATGTACACCGCAGAGTGAAGCGAGGGGGGGATTTAAGGCGGGAGGAGGCACGAACCAAGCATCCATCTCTTCCGTGGCAGCGGCACTGGCAATACTAACTTGAATTCCAATCCGGCATATAACTTCAGCGAATTTCCATCTCTTAGTGGCTCACCCCCTTCCACTCCTTTCCCTTATTCTTCCCCCTCGCCCACCCCTCTTCCCTTTTCTTTAGCTCCCTCCTCCGCCTTTCCCGAAACATATTCCCAGGCCTTAATCCTTCCCATCTGAGAACGGCATTATGGCCGGTCAGCCCCCTTCTTTTCCCACGATCCCTCAACCATCTAGTATTAAAATCAACCTCAGCTCCAATTCTGAGATACAAGACCAACTCTTCAACCTTATGAATCTTATCATGGAAAAATTTTCCCCAGCCCTTAGACTCCTCGGTTTATATTACGCCGTGTCGGAGTTTATGAGTTCGCTTCTGCAGTCTTTGAGTCCGCGCGCCTCCGCGCTCGGTTCCTACCCCTCTGATGTTCAGGCCTGAGCAATAGTGTCGATTCAATGACGGATTCCCACGCCATTGTCTCTATATATAGACACCCATAAGAATCTCTTACCAGCCAACAATACGACTCTCTTTACGCCTTTTGCAATTCGTTTTCTCACACGATTCTACTGGGAGATTTCAACGCTCACCACAACACGTGGGGCTGTGAGCGGACGAGCGGTGAGGGCAGGACATTGCTTGCCTCGGCCCTGGACTCGTCTTTTACGTGCATCAATGACGGATCCCACACCTTTCTAACTCGGCCGGATCAATCTGGGTCAGCCATTGACCTCGCCTTTGTTTCCCTTCCAATTATTGATCTCTGTGAATGGAGTATACTGGAGGACACTCATTTGAGCGATCACTTCCCAATTGAGATCAGATTTAACCGGATCCTCAGAAGGAGGAAATTTTTTTTCACACAAAATCAAGTTGTCGGCGTCAGAGAGAGAGAGAGAGGAATGAGCCTCAGGCCTGAGCAATAGTGTCGATTCGCTGAGGGAATCTTTGGGATTCTTTTTTTTTCGCTTTGGGAGGATCCGCGCTAAATGCAGCTGACAAATATGTCGCTTTTATCAGTCATCTGAAGAACCAGCTTCCTCATAAGCCGGGGACGAGCCGCCCCCGGAAAACTCCGATCTTGTCATCCTCTCACGGGCGGAGATCTTCTCTCCCGGCTTCTTGGTAGAGTGAGACCTGTCAGGAGGCGGCCGACCTTAGGCGTAGGCTCCTTTCGATATTTAAAAAGTCACCTTCGCTTGCTAATTTCCTCGCCTTCATAAGGCAGGAGGCTATATCGAGGCGGGTTCTCAGGGCGGAAAAGAGAAGGGGTTGAAGGGAATTTTGTCAGAGCCTCACCCCAAATACTCCTATCAATTATATTTGGAAGGTGATAAAACGTTTTAAAAACCGTCATCTGGGCATTTCCGTCCCTCCTCCTCGATCTAATTACTCTATATCGGACTATGCACAGGACTCCATCGACTCTCTTTGCCCTTCGTTTTCAACCCATAAAAAGTATTTCTCGCTTGGGGATTTTCCCCTGAATTACAGCTATAAGATGTTCGATAACCCTTTCACTTACAGGGAACTCGAGTCGGCGGTCTTTAACACTAGAACGCGCTCTTCTCCGGGGCTAGACCAAATTGACTATAGCATGATCGCTGCTCTTCCCGAGAAGTATTTGAGAATCCTCTTGGACATCTATAATGAGCTTCTGGGCGAGGGTTTGTTCCCTTCATCGTGGCACCACTCTCTGGTGTTCCTTATCCCGAAGTCCACCTCGGGAAAGTTCCGTCCTATTTCGCTCACCTCTTGCCTGCTGATTCTGACCCGTCTGGACTGATGGGTCGAGTCCTCGGCGATTCTCCTCTCTACTCAGTTCGGCTTCCGAAAGAGAAGGTCATGCCAGGACAACTTGGGCATACTTACTACCGAGATTTACAATGGCTTTGAGTCTCGCCGGTCCATGTCATGTCTGTTCTTGAATATCCATGGGGCGTTTGATAACGTTGTACCATCTATTCTAATCGATGATCTCGCGAGAATGGGTCTCCCCCCGAAGATTTGTTGGTTTGTTTGCCAACTGATAAACCAAAGAAGCATCCAGTTCGTGAACAATGGCGAGATTTCACCGGTGTATGTCGCAAGTAAAGGAGTTCCGCAGGGATCAATCTTGAGTCCTCTTTTGTTCAATCTTTACATCGCTGAGTGTGGGCGGTCTCTTACCGATGGCTGCAGAATCATTCAGTTCGCGGACGATATGACTGTATACGCGGATTCTACCGATATCCAGGACTCACTTCGTGTGGTGGAAAGATCGGCGAACAGACTTTCGCGGTTTCTGCTGGCTAGGGGCCTGTCTGTATCGCCAGCTAAATCTGCCCTTATTGTTTTCAGCAGGAAGAGAATCGGCTCTCGTAACTTTACAATAATTTTGGACGGTGTCGGAGTCAACTCGGCATGTTCGCACAGGTTTCTTGGAGTCCTGCTCGATCCCACTCTTAGGGGATGGGATCAGGCTCGTTATCTGGTGAAGAAATGTGGAAGGTTCGCAAACGTGCTGAGATCACTATGCGGGGTCTGGTGGGGAGCCGACCCAAGGACCCTCCTTAGTGTGTTTAAGGCCTTGGTGCGTGGATCAATAGAATACGGAACCCTGATCTTTCCTATCCACAACAAAAGTCTAATTGAGCTTTTAGAAAGAACTCAACGCAGGGTCCTGCGATATTGCATGGGTCTGAGACTGACAACCCCGATCAACGCAATCTACGCGGAAACGGGAATCGGTCCGATTCGACAACGTTTTGAATACCTGAAGTCTAAGTTCGTACTTAAATCCTTTGCTCTAAAAGACAGTGTCCTTATCGACAAGCTTTGTGACTTGCAGGCGGCTCTTTTCAATAACGACAGGTTCGACTTATACAACAAATTTCTTTTATATAGAGCATTTTGCAAAGCGAGAAAATATAGGCATAGGATTGCCTTCTTTTCCAGGCTCCCATTATACCTTTTTTCCTATGAAACCTCGTCCTTTGCTCCTAGAGTCGAGATCACCCCTCAGTCAGTAGTAGAGAACATTCGCCATGCTCCATTCCCACAACTTGTTTTTCAAGCTTCCCTCTCTCACCTCATTGTGGAGAGACAATTGATTTTCACGGATGCTTCGAAGGAAGAGTTCGGGGATTACGTCGGGATAGGCATCTTTTGTCCTAACCCGCATATTAGGAAAAAGTTTAGATCAGATGGCTGTTCCTCCGTATTCTCGGGCGAATGCATCACTATTATACATGCGGTGGAATTCATTCTGGAAGATTGTGTCGAGAGGGCAACAGTCCTTACGGACTTCCGCAGTGTGGTCGATGTCGTTTCCAATAATAGAATCGATAGGGACCACAATTACCTAGTTCTAGCTTTGAAAAATAAGTTGGGATCGGCATCCTTACAGGGACTGGACGTTGTTCTGGCATGGATCCCGGCTCACGTTGGCATTCCAGGTAATGAGACGGCGGATCGCCTCGCAAAGGAGGCCATAGGGGAGGGAGTGTCCTTGGGCTACCTCCCCTCCACTCGGATTTTTACTCCATTCCGCGCAAGGAGTACATTGAGACCGTTGGAGGCGTACTCGCAAGCCAAGCAGCCCATAAGGGCTCCCAGTATTTTAATCTTTATCCTCCATTTTCCCCTCATCCTTGGTTTGCCAAATCGAGTCTGAATCGTCTCGAGATAGTGACTACCAGCAGAATTCGATCTAATCATTATAACCTGAATTACAGTTTAAACAGATGCAATATAGTGGAGTCCCCTGCTTGTGACTGCGGGGCATTAAGACAGGATATTGGCCACGTTCTCTAGGCCTGCCCACTGTTTGGGCAACATCGCGGTCCGCTTCTCCGTTCCATCGGGCGGAGTCTGGGTTTCCCGCCACCTTGTGACATATTTGAACTCCTTAAGGACCCCTCCCATGGAGTGATTGCACTCATTGTTTCCTTCCTGAAAAAAGTCGACATCTCAATTTGACAACTTACTGTTTGACTTTCGCGCGCATGCACGCTTTTCCCCTCCTCGAACTCTGAGACAAGATGGCAATCTGGCAGCATGAACAGTAATGTGATCTGTTCCTTGCCAGCAAAGTAAAGAAGAAGAAGAGCTTAGGGACGTCATAAGCGCCGAGCCCTGAAAAGCGCGCGGTGGATCGGCCCGCCAGGCCGTTAGTAACGCTATCGTTACAAAATGCATTTTAAAGCTAAGAAGACAATCATGTTTATAAAAATAATTTAAGTTACAAGAAATTGCAAATTCCAGTTGTTATAAATAATTGAAATGTTTAATTTTTTTTTCACAAAGAAATACACTTTCCAAAATTTTTGAAATAATGCTATTTTATTCTTCGTTTCATTCTGAAAGTGTACATATTTTTTATTTTAGGGGGAATCGATGGACTCTATTTTTTATATATTTTTAACAAATGAGGCGCCGCGCCGTGCTCGACCAAGTAGCGAGGCGCATCGATGCCTTCGATTATTTCGCCAGCTTTATCTTGAGGACTAATATATTATAGGATAATATATTATAGGATTCTTAAATAAATCTACGCAGTCTTTTATATTATCGGTTATGGGCATAGCGCAGTCAAATCGTGGCATTTTTTCGGCCTAACTGCAGAATAGCATTTCTTTGCCACATCTCATAGCAAAGGATTCGGAAGGTGACGGATTTGGGAGAACAATTAAAAGACTAGCAACAAAATATAGTCTTCAACATCCAGATAAAATTCTTAACACTCCAAAAGATTTATTTGATTGTGCAAGAATAAATATTCCAAGTACAGAGTGTTTATATTTTGATAAAATAGAATATAGTGATCATTTCAATTTTTTACAGTCACATTTAACTGCGCTGTGCCTATAACCAATATAAAAAATTTTATTCTTTCATATCGATTAGCACAAAGCAAATTGAAGTCCGAGAACTTCTATTTTCAAGCAAATATTCTATCGTTCTATCGTTAATATAATGAAATAATCTTGGTCTATTTTCAGTAAAAAACAGACAGAATTGTAAGTATAAAAAATTGCGTAAATTTAATTAAGAATTTTATAATATATTATCCTATAATATATTAAATCTCAAGATAAAGGTGGCGAAGTAATCGACGGCATCGATGCGCCGCGCTACTTGGTCGAGCACGGCGCAGCGCCTCATTTGTTAAAAATATATAAAAAATAGAGTCCATCGATTCCCTCTAAAATAAAAAATATGTACAACTTCAGAATAAAACGAAGAATAAAATAGTATTATTTCAAAAATTTTTTTAAATGTATTTTTTTGTGAAAAAAAATATTAAACATTTCAATTATTTATAACAATTGGAATTTGCAATTTCTTATAACTTAAATTATTTTTATAAAAAATATTGTCTTGTTAGCTTTAAAATGCATTTTTTAAAATATCTCTACGACAAATATAATCATAGATATTAATTTTTTAAGTTAACAACTTCTTCATTTTTCATGAAAATTTTATTGTTTATAATTTCTGCAAAAAAATATTTCGGACAAATATAAAAATACGTATGTCCTTATTTTACGTAATATAATTTCACGTAAAAAAAAGTTTTAATCGATTTAAAAGATACGAGGTCAAAAAAGGTCGATTTTTATCCGATTTGACGTGGAATCACCCATATATGTATACATTAAGTTAAATAAATAATAATTATTATTATATATGACATATTTTTTAAATATAAAGTTTGATACAGTACTTTTTAATCACTTTAATTAAACATTTTTTTTTATACGCAAGATGGATGAAAAGATTAGTTTGAAACAAATAATATATGTGGTTATAAAAACAAAAAATTATTTTTTATTTTTTAATATTATAACAAATAAATAAGAAATTCGCAAAATAGTGAGAAACCATCGCACTATATTCGTCAACTGCATCGGATCGATACATTTGTCGGACAATCGATACATTACTCGTATAATAAAATTTATCGTGCAATATTGATAATTATATTGGATTGCATAATATTATCCCTATTTTTTTTCTCTCCCTCTTTATATTCTTATTTATACAGGCATAATCCTATCATATTAATCATATAATTACAATCACATTAGCATTGTTTATATATTTATCAATTTTTCCTTTTGTTGTTTCCACGGATATCCTTTCTTTCAAATCATCGATTTGAGATGCATTCTACGTGGATAAAAACTTTTAATAATTTATATACGTATCTTAACATCATAAATGTATTATATAATTGTATAATAAATATATAATATACAGTATGACATATTTCATACAAAAAGGCTGAAAAAAAACATTTAATGCATAACAAGATTAAGAAGCGAGAAGCGAGCAGTGTCGCCCGTCGTCTCATTGTCGGTTCGGTAAGAAGGAGAGAGACAGAAAATAGTATATCTGTCCTCTTCTGCTATTCGAAGCTAGCCGAAGCGCCGAGCTCACACCTCCTTTAAAGAACGGAACGATTGTAATTGGACAATATAGTATTTAGTACGTATTAAAGTATATTGGTAGTATATTCCTAGTGTAAACTAGGACAATGTGTTTTCTTACAGTGGATTATTTTACATTAAAATTTGAAACAACGAATATAATATCTGTTTCTTTTTCGATGCATTGGAATATTTTACAAATGATTAAATGTTTTTTTACGCACTAGAGTATTTTGCATTAATATCTATATGTTACTTTTCTATGCATTGAAGTATTTTGCATTAATTTCTACCCACTGGAACATTATGAAACATTAATGCCAATTTTTTTCTACACATTATATGTTTACTTTATACATTCATTTTCTTATGCATTAAATTAATATTTTAATTACAATATTAGGTGTACAACTTTTCTTCCGCCGTTTTTTTCCGAAATTCGAGGCTTGTAACGGGGTTACTTTCGCGAGCGCGCGGATAAACTCGATCGGGATCAGGGCTCGTGAAAGGTGAGACACACGAAAGCTTAGGATGTATTGTAGCGTCTTTATTCGCTTCTTTCGGCAATGGTCAAGTTACACGAGGTTGCGTGAATCTAACGTGCATCGGATAGTGCAACGCGTTAGATTTATTTCGCGTTCGTTATTCGGTGCGCGACGTTCGATATATCGAACCGCTTGTGCTATTCGGCGGCGTACGGCGAGGCCGTGTTTATTTTGACGGCGCGGGAAATCGGGCGCGGTCGATTGGCGCGTGTACGGCAAGGCCGTGTTTATTTTGACGGCACGCGAAATGCGCAAGAAATCAGGCGCGGTCGACCGGCGCGTGTACGGCAAGGCCGTGTTTATTTTGACGGCGCGCGGAATTATATCGGGTGATTCGATTACGTAGATCGGCGCGATTATAATAATGGACCACGGTAAAACCGTGTCGTGCGTTCGCGTGCCCTTATCCGCGTATTCCCAGGTGTGCGGGGGGAGGCGGCCGGAGATCGAGAATCATCGATCGGGCGGAGAACTCTCCGTCCCTGCTTCCGCACGCGGATAGAGGAGTGCTATCGGGCGTCGAGAAGTCTCGACGGAGCGGCGAACTCGCCGGCCCACGGTCCGTTTAGCGGTAGCGGTCGGATCTTAGACCGAATCTTAGATAGCGGCGAACTCTCCGCTATCGTTTGATGAGGTCGGACTTAGATAGAATTTCGCAGGCGGCGAGGAGACCGAAAATGCTCGGCGGAGACTGCGTACGCGTCAATCTCACGTTCCTTCGTTTGTATGCGAGTTTCTAGGATCGGTTCTGGTATCAGCTCGGAGCGTGCTCGAGAGATTCAGGTTAGGTTAAGTAATTCAGGAATCGTTCTGGTAATGAGATGCCGAAATGCTGCCTTTTTATACCCGAGCGTCTAGCGGTAATCGCGTCGTTCGCCCCCGGGTGGGGATAACGACGCGTTGTTTTCGGCGGGTAATTATTACGGTAAACGCGTCGCTTCCCCTGGGCGAAACAACGCGGCGTTTCGGCGGGTGACGCTCGGGATCTACCGGCAGCACTCGGCTGTGCTCGGTTTTCCCGTATAACGGCGTAACGGCGGACGTATAACGGCCGTACGGTTCTTCGCATAATCGTTTAAAAATGGGCGCTCGGCGCCTCTGCCCCTGCCCGGCTGGTATTCGCCGGGCGGCAGACTTCCGGCGGTCTACTGCCGGGTAACGATGGGGGGTGCATTGTTACAGGCTTTATTGTAAAAAACTGGTTATACATTTATGATTCAAAGTATTGTCCATCGCTGGCCACTACTTTCTCCAATCTTTCGGGCAACGTACGAATCCCGCGTTGAAAAAACTGGTCATCTTTTGAAGCGATCCACGAATCGATCCAATTTCTTACTTCTTCATAAGACCGGAAGTGCTGGTCAACCAGGCCGTGTGCCATTGATCGAAACAAGTGATAGTCAGAGGGAGCAACGTCTGGAGAATACGGCGGGTGGGGTAGGACTTCCCATTTCAACGTTTTCAAGTATGTCTTGCCCACTTTCGAAACATGGGGTCGAGCATTGTCATGCTGCAAAATCACTTTATCGTGTCTCTCGTTGTATTGCGGCCGTTTGTCTTTTAATGCTCGGCTCAAACGCATTAATTGCGTTCGATAACGATCGCCTGTTATTGTTTCAGTCGGTTTTAACAGCTCATAATACATTACGCCGAGCTGGTCCCACCAAATACAGAGCATGACTTTGGAGCCGTGAATATTCGGTTTGGCCGTCGACGTGGAAGCATGCCCGGGATATCCCCATGATTTTCTGCGCTTGGGGTTATCGTAATGAACCCATTTTTCGTCCCCAGTCACAATGCGATGCAGAAATCCCTTCCGTCTTTGCCTTTCAAGCAACTGTTCACAAGCAAACAAACGCCGTTCAACATCTCTCGGTTTCAACTCGTACGGCACCCAATTTCCTTGCTTCTGAATCATTCCCATGTCTTTGAGGCGTTTTGAAATTGCTTGTTGAGTCATTCCCAATGATCGTCCCAATTCTTCTTGACTTTGACTCGAGTCTTCATTAAGTAATGCCTCCAATTCTGCATCTTCGAAAACCTTCTCTCTTCCACCGCTATGCCGGTCTTCGATGTGAAAATCACCGTTCTTGAAGCGTTGAAACCACTCACGACACGTTCTTTCAGTAATAGCGGCCTCACCATAAGTATTTGAGAGCATTCGATGAGCCTCAGCCGCAGATTTCTTTATATTAAAGCAGAAAATTAAGACCTCCCGCAAATGATGAGAATTTGGCTCGTAAACTGACATTTTCAATCGAGAATAACTTTATGATGCAGACACAAATCGACTAATGTTTCTATGGGGTTATGTTGACAGATGTCCAAGTTTATTGCATGACGTCTATGATCTATTTATTTCGACCACTACTTACCGCTAAAGCCATCTATGGGAAAACGGCGGAAGCAAAGTTGTACACCTAATAATATTTTAATACACACTGGAGTATTAATGCTTTTTTTTCCTACGCATTACATTTATTTTTCATTTATTTTCATATTGTTTATATTCATATTATAATCATCCTACTTTTCCATATCAGATATACTCTCAGCGTCTTAAGATTCGTATTGCGAAACAGCTTCTTCATCGCTGTCTAATTTATCCTCACTTTGTTTTAATGTACTTTGAATCTCTTCATCTTCCATATTTTCTGCAGAACTTTTGTTGATTAAAATTTTATAATATTAAGTTAATAAATCTATATTATTTATAGAACATGTAGAGCTAAAATAAAAACACTTCTTTTGTTAAAATTCTTTTACAATATTTTTGATTGATTCATTTGCGCTCTACAATTGCCAATTTCTAATTGTATCTCAAGCCTCTTCCTCGAGATCACCAGGTAGTACCCCTCTTTCCTGCCGATGTCGCCACAGGTTTAAGGTAAAATAAACTTTTTTTTTTCCCCACCGCGCGACGTCCCCGTCGCAGCTCATATTCGTCATTCCTTTTTTTGTGCCTTTCAAGCAACACGTATTTACGACAGTTACGAATTTTATTTAATAATAATGGGAAAACGAAGCCGTTTCTCGGACGACGACGAGGAGAAGGAAAAGCGTTTAAAACGACTAGAATGCCGCGAAAAGAGAAAACGGAAAAAGAAACATTCGCATCGAAGAAGGAAGCGCAGTAAGTAGTTTTTTCTGTTACAGACCTTCTTACTCTCCAAGATGGAAGAAGATTAGACGTGTTGTGACAAGGTCACTGCATGTTAGATAATTTTTTCAATCAAAAAAAGAAATATGCTTGGCGATTAGGTCGCCACGCATATCGCGAGGATATGCGATGTTATGCGACTAGCCAATCGAGCAGGTTAGACCTTTTCGTGGCGGAGGTCCGTAAGGCTGAAACGAGAAACTGCGTACAAGAGTTCGCTGGAATATTGAAGTAACTTACGAATTGTTGCTACATGATTAACATGAGAATGATTCTAGGAACATTCTCAACGTATTTTTATAGGTTTATTTCAAAAATCCGAGTTAGGCTCGGATCGTTCGACAAGCTGAAAAAGAAATATAACCTAATTTTACAATTTCTCTCGGAGAAATACGCTAAGACACATTCTGTTGACACAGGATACGAGTCGAGTTCAAGTTCCACGTTAACGTCGAGTCTCAACAGTAACGTATCCCGCTCACCATCGCGACGAGAGTTTATTGAGGAAAAAACGACAAAGCGAGAAAAGGCGATTAATAATGTTCCGGCGGGATCGACACAGACCGTTGTGCATACCGAAAAAACGGCCGTGACGGAGGGAGACCCTAAGCAATCTGCAGAGCACGACAAATCGCAGACACAACCGAAGCAAACACTTGACGATCAAGTTCTCGAGGTGCTCGGGAAGCAACTCGCGGTTGAGAAACCACTGGGACCTTCTGTTATCGACGAAATAGCGTCAAGGTGGACCGAAATTTTAAAGGTGGGTCTTCCCAAAGAGGAAAAGCCTGCCACAGCACTAAAATAAGGAACACCAGCAAATTGCTTGGTCATCAATCCTCCGAAGCTAAGCCCGGAGGTAAAAGCTTCTCTTCCAGACGCAGTCACGAGCAGGGATGCTAGATTAGTATCCAAACAAGAAAAGGTGACGACATGCGTCGCTGCATTGGGAACGATTCTCACGAAACTCCTGAACAGAGAAGTCGTCGATAGATTGACGCTTTTTGGAACATTAAGCGACGTCGAAAGATTACTCGTAGATTTACAACGAGACGAAACACTTACAAGACGTGCATTGGTATTGGGCAATTTGAATGCGGGTGTTAAAGACATACTCAATGCCACGACAGTAGATGAGTGGCTCTTCGGTAGCCAACTTGACGAAAATATTAAGACAGCAAAGTCCTTGGAACGTTCTTCTAAGGAGTTGAAGTTCGTCGCGAAGGTGCCAGCTAAACAAGCATCAAAAAACTTCAAAAGCCCTCTCCGTCAACAGAATTACAAGCAGAACTACAAGAATCGGACGTCGACGACGGGCTGGCAGAAGAAGAACTCCTCTCAGCGAAGCTCGGGATATCGGAAGTCGGATTCGAGACAAGACAAATACTATCGGAAGAAACACTAGGTTTTACTGTAAGTATTTTGACAGGCAGACTAAAATATTTCTCGGAAAAATGGAAATTGATTACTTCGAACACTAGAATCTTGAGATGGATCAAAGGTTATAAAATTCCTCTTGATAAGAGGGTCGCGCAAATGGAAGTTCCTAGGGAACCCCACTGGTCCTCGGTAGAGGTCACAGAAATCTCCGAACAGATTAATTTGTTATTAAAAAAAGGCACAATTAATAATTGCGCGTCGGTAGAAGAAGAATTCATATCCCCAATTTTTCTGAGACCCAAGCCGGACGGTTCTTACTGTCTTATCTTAAATTTGAAGTATCTCAACGAGAATATTGTAACCGAACGTTTTAAGCTCGAGGATTTACGAACAGCCAAGGATTTATTATGAAAAAATTCGTTTATGGCAACGATCGATCTAAAAGATGCATATTATGTAGTGCCAATTGCAGAGTCCAGTAGGAAGTATCTTCGATTCACATTTAAAGGTGATATGTACGAATTTTCGTGCTTTCCATTTGGACTAAATGTAGCGCCGTACGTGTTCACGAAGATTATGAAACCCGTAGTGGCTCATTTGAGAGAACTTGGTCACATCTCAGTCATTTATTTAGATGACATACTTTTGATCGGCAACTCAATCGAAGATTGTAAACGTAACGTAGATATAACGTATTGTCTTTTACAAGAACTCGGGTTCATAATTAACTGCGAGAAAAGTGTATTACAACCGTCACATCGATGCAAATTTCTGGGTTTTTATCTAGATACAAAAAATATGTTGGTCGAACTTCCTGAACACAAACGGATATCGATACAAGCCGCAATCGAAAAATTAAACGCACGGCACTCATGCAAAATTCGAGAGTTTGCATCGTTTCTGGGTTCTCTCGGCGATTGCTGTGAGGCAGCAAAATATGGTTGGGTATATATGAAAAACCTCGAAAGAGAAAAAATGCTCGCGTTAAGAGATAAAAATGGCGATTACGAATTCTATCGAGAAATGTTCAAGAAGATTTAGCTTGGTGGCAAGCAAACATCTTGACGGTAAACAATCCCATTCGGGGTCACGAATATCGAATCGAAATATTTTCCGATGCTTCTCCGACCGGTTGGGGAAGTAGTTGCAAAAGCGAGGAAGTTAACGGTCACTGGAATACAATGGATTGAAAGAATCATATAAATTATTTAGAACTTCTCTCGGCCTTCTTCGGCCTAAAATGTTTCGCGTCAGAAACATCTTAGTCTTAGAAACTGCGATATATTGCTCAGGATCGGCAATACTACAGCTATCTCATACATTAATTGCATGGGAGGGATTCAAATAAGGAAACTCAGTAAACTAGCCAAAGATATTTGGAAGTGGTGCGAACAGCGAAACCTCTGGATCTTCGCATCATATATTCGATCGGAAGATAATGTAATAGCAGATTCGGAGTCGAGAAAGCTTGAACGCGAAACAGAATTCGATTTGTCAAGAGCCGCGTTTAACGAACTATCAAAAGCGTTTGGAGTTCCGGAAATAGATCTCTTTGCTAGTAGAGCAAATACAAACTGTGACACATATGTGTCTTGAAAAAAAAGATCCGGGCTCTATTGCGGTTGATGCATTTACGATCGATTGGTCTGCGTATTTTTTCTATGCGTTCTCTCCTTTTTCTGTAATTCTGAAAGTATTAAAAAAGGTTCAGTTAGAAAGATCTAGAGGAATCATAGTCGTACCGCAATGGCCATCCCAAGCCTGGTTTCCGTTATGTATGTCAATGTTTGAATCGAAACCAATCATCTTCAAACCAAATCTTAATCTTTTACGTTCGTCAAACAGGGAATCACATCCCTTATGGAAAAGCCTTACCCTGGTGGGCGGAGTATTATCCGGCAGATGTTCAGCATGAAAGGGATGCCTAACGAATCTTTGGACATCGCTATCGCTTCTTTGACCGATTCTTCTTGGCGTCAATACGAAACAGCGTTTAAAAAATGGTGGGAGTTCTGCCAAGAGACCCATATAAACGAGTTTGAGCCTACAATTCCGCAAGTACTGAGCTTTCTGGTAAAGGAATACGAAAAGGGCGCATCGTATGGCTCAATTAACAGCTACAGGTCCGCCATCGCCTTGATTTTGGGACCAGAAATTGGTCAAGATATACGGGTCAAACGATTTTGTAAAGGTATCGCAAAACAAAGACCGCCAGCCCCTAAATACGATTTCATTTGGGATCCAAAAATTGTGCTAGATTTTTTGAGCCAATGGACACCAAACGAAAGTTTGACATTCGAAAAACTCTCTATGAAATTAGCAACACCGCTTGCATTAGTAACAAGACACAGAATACAGACGCTAACACTTATTGAGGTAAAGGATATTGAAAAAATAGGCGATCGAATCGAGATAAAAATCCCTGCAAGAATAAAAACTTCGGGAGTAAAAAGGAAACAGCCTATTCTAGTCTTGCCAACTTATTCTCAAGACAGGACAATATGTGCAGCGACTACTCTCGAGTGATACATCGAATGTACCAAAGAACTGCAAAAAACAGAAACAAAATTATTCATTTCACATAAGAAGCCCCACAAAGCCATAGGCACTCAGTCATTAAGTCGTTGGATAAAAAAGACTTTATGTGAGAGTGGGTTAAATACAAATATTTTTTCAGCGTACAGCACGCGACACGCTTCAACTTCGGCGGCCAAAAGAGCTGGAGTCAGTATTGATACGATTAAAAAAGCCGCGGGTTGGACCCGGAATTCACAGACTTTTACTAAATTTTATAATTTAAGAGTGTCAGAAGACAAAGACGTATTTGCGAAAAGTATATTGGAGTTATGAAATACGTGTTTCAGTTAATTATTGAATGTTCCTAAATATATTATATTTTATGAAAAACGATATTTTAATAGAAAGATAAAACTATAAACATATTAACTGTCGAAAATCTTACATCCGCCGTAACTTACAACATCTACCTGGTGATCTCGAGGAAGAGGCTCGAGATACAATTATACGATTAAACGAACTTACCTGTAAGTGAAGTTCTATCGAAATTGTATGTAGAGCCTCTTCCGAATAGATCACACACCCACCCAATAAAGCCCTTAGTCCTGCAAGAGTTACGGCAGTACTTTAAAGAAATGACGAATATGGGCTGCGACGGGGACGTCGCGCGGTGGGGAAAGAAAAAAAAAACTATTTTACTTTAAACTTGTGGCGACATCGGCAGGAAAGAGGGGTACTACCTGGTGATCTTTTCGGAAGAGGCTCTACATACAATTTCGATAGAACTTCACTTACAGGTAAGTTCGTTTAATCGTATAATTTTATTTTATTACTTTTAAAATACTTTTTACATTATAAACTCAAGCTGTTGATTAAGCCTATTAGAAATTTAATTGCTTTACATGTTATTAAAATAATATATACTAAAAAAAGAATGATATAATCCTTAAAAACTTATCTTTTTAAAAAAAAGTAAAAAGAGGCGCCAAGTGCACGCGCCAGTTGTGAAAAACTGTATATATATATGTATTTATAAAACAATATTATTTTAATTTAATCTGCACAAAATAAAGTTATTATAAATTATTGAAAACAAAATCTTATAAAAATGTTTTAACAAAAAAAGTTGTACAAATATATTCTACAAAAATAATGATATAAAAAATTGCGCCAACAGAAAAAAATTTTTATAAAATTTTTTTATTTTATTATTTCTAATATTAAGAAAAATTATATTTAATGAATCGCAATATAATTAAAGTAGTAGGGCGTAAAGTTAAATAGAATTATTTTGTAATTAACTAAATGCACAATATATACATATCTAACGCTTTGGTATACATTTATTGAAAAAAAATTTCTTATAAACTCTAAGTCGCATAAAACAAACTTACACTAAAGCAAAGTATGAAAACTTGGCGTGCTCGGATCGCATTAAAACATATTGTCCCAGATTTATTTGCATTAAGACGTGTACATTTTATAAATATATACATTATTTTGAGGTAATATATGTGAATGATAATATATGTAGATAATACGTAAATGTATATGTATTTATAAATTGAAATGTTAGTAGACTCTTAAATCATTATACATTTTTTGACACATGCTTTTTGTATAAAACTTAATAGAATTTTATACAAAATGTAAATAAATTATACAAAAATTTTCTTTCAAATACTTTCAAATATACATCCTATATACTTTGCAAATGAAAGCAATCCTAATTGCACTAAATATTGATTATGAATTGATATAGTAGCATATATGTATATATAAATATATATATACATATGTATATACAGGGTGTCCCCAATTTAAATGGCAAAACTTCAAGAGCGTGTAGGGGACCGAAAAACTAAGACAAGAAGTCCTTTAGAGGTTTGCTCGTTTTTGCTCCATTTTAGAGAAAATCGCAAAAGTTCAATCTTTCATTGTCAGTTGCTCTCTTGAGTTGATTGGCACCGAATAAACTTTCTGCTTCAAAGTTCCTTACATGTAAACACTTGATGTTATCCTTTACATTCTGTTGTTTGTTTACATTCAATTCAAGAGAGCAATTAAGAGACCGAATCATAAATGCAGTGCACCAAATATCACTAGAACAATGTCTAGCTGCAATTAAGGGTCGGCAGGAGAGACAGTAGAGACCTCTCGCGGAAAGCCGTGAATTACGGATATGTTTTTTTCGTATTACGGCCAAAGTACAAAGAAAATTAAATTCTAACAGCAATATTCGTAATCAGTAGGATCGTAAGATTGGCGCTAAAAAGCGATTTTTTGGAAAAAAGAGTTAAAATAATATTTCATAAATTGATAAATAAGGTACAGCTCTGGTACAGCTCATGGCGGATTAGGTGCAGTTGGCCATGAGCTGTATTTTATTAATTATAAATTTTTTGAGAGCAAAAATGCAAAATCCGGCTCTTTAGCGCCAATCTAAGCTTTGTAAAGAATATAGCAAAAAAAGTTAGAGGAAGAAATATGACTTCTTCGAGGCTACATACGAAAAAAACGGATATCACTAGAGCTATACGCAAGGAGCAGCTAATGGGGACATTTTTCTAGTAGTACACTGATCGTTTGACAAAGAGAGATGATTGCTCCGTCTTTGTTCCTCTTTCATCGCGTATGTGTATAGTATCCGTGTAGACACACCTAGACATTGGGTGTACATGGATACAACTGCTGATCGATAGACAAAGAGAGATGATTGCGCCGTCTTTGTCTTTCTTTCATCGCATACGTGTAGCGTCCGTGAAAGCACACCGATATGTTGAGCACACGGAAGCGATTGTTGGGAGATAATGTCAGACAAGGAGCGACAATCGCATGCTATCCTTGTTCCTCTAGCGTATCGCTTTACGGTCGAAATACGGCCTGAACCTGAAAATGCTTTTTGGCCTCTCGTGGCAGAAAGCAGTAATGCAACATGACTAACGGGCGCCTATTCTTTGAGAATTTTATATTTACGTATATACATATATGCATATATATGTTTAAATTATAGTTAAAATTATACGTGCAATTAAATATTGTATGATGATCAATAATAATATAGATAACAGAGTGAATAAATATACAATATGTAAGACACGGGTGCCTGTTAGACTTTGTGAGATTTGTTGCTTTGTTACTATCGATATTTCGTTTATCATATTAGCGGGATAGAGAAATAGCATGATTGTCAATTCTTGTTTGACATTACATTATCTTTTAACAGTCTTAATCGTAGACAATTATATTATATATTCATAGACAATTATATTATCTTTCTTCAATTGTACCGATATCGCGTAAGCACATACCATATATATAAATAATACATGTAATGACGAAGTGCAAAATATTCAGTCTATCATGTAGTACACTCAAGTTCAATTCTACAGATATCTCAAAAAAATTTTTATATGTGTTTTGTTATTACATTTTATGTTTTGAGAATTATATTGAAAACAAAATTTGAAAATTTTGAAAATGTGTTAATATTAATATATGTAACATATTTAATAAAAATTATTAAATAAAATAATAATAGCTTTTCTTTCCTAGCTATTATTGGTTTATTACAAGATATATTAAATACATAAAATAAATTTTTTATACACATGTACAATTACAAAATGGTCAACATATTTTCAAAATTTTAATAATTATTCTAAATATAATTCTCACACAAAATGTAATAACGTTTATATAACAAAAAATATAAAAAAATTTTGTTAAGATGTCTATGGAATTGAACTTGAGTTTACTGCGTGATAGATTGAACACTTTTGCACTGAGCCATCACATATTTCTTGTAAATGCTTTCATATTATCAGTATTTACGTAGCAGATATTTTTACACGATAATATCGATATAATCGAAAAGAAATCAAGATAGCATACTTGTCGGTCTATAAATTTGCAATTACTAAAAGATAATGTAAGCCAAGAATTAACAATCGTTCTCTCCTTGTCGCTCTATCATGCTGACAATACATAAAGTATCGATGAAAAGCAAAAAGTAAAAAAGCAATAAATTGCCAAGTCTAATAAGTGCCCGTGTTTTACATATTGTATATTAGTTCACTCTGTGAGTTATTATTTTACTGTTATTATTTATCGTCATACAATTATTTAATCATATATATAATTTTTAGATATTATTGATACATACATACGCATAAATGTGCATAAACAAATATAAAATTTACAAAAAGTGGGCGCTTGTTAGCCTAGTTGCATTACTGTTTTTTACCACGAGAGGACAAAAAGCATTTTCAGGCCTTATCTCGGCTATAAAGCGATACGCTAGAGGAACAAGGATAACGTGATCGTTGATCCTTTTCTATCTTTCCTCTCCACGGTGCGTCCACGCGAGCAATTCAATCGTGTGTGTACGTATATGGACATACACTTCTACATAGAGATCGAGAATTTATTTCTCAGATTGGTAATCCTGAAGTCGGAGTTTCGCATTGTCACCGCGCGAGGTCTCCAATATCAATTCGGAGTTTGGCCGTCACTCCTGCCGACCCTTAATGAGGTCAGTGCTAGATGTAATGCTTGCATTGCTGCAAGAGGGCAACATTTTGAACAATATCTGCATTAAATAGATGATAACATAAATAAAATGTAAATAAATAAGTAAAAAAACGAAAACTTGTTTTGTTTCTTTTTTTGTAATTTTCTCCAAAATGGAGCAAAAACGAGCAAACCTCTAAAGGACTTTCTGTCTTAGCTTTTCGGTCTCCTACACGCTCCTGAAGTTTTGCCATTTAAATTGGGGACACCCTGTATATATAAAGGGTGTTTCATTTTAATCGCCTCAGGCAAATATCTCGATAAATATGGAAGATATGGAAAAACGTTTCAGACAAAAGTTGTTTGGTTCGAAGGAGGACATAAGATGGTGTCATTGGTTTAACCTTGAATGAATGTGCCAAGATCATATGCTGTTCAACTTTATTTTTTCAAATGGAATTTGCTATCTTTTATTGCATATTCTTGTAGTCTTTGTCGAGACCTTTTCAAAACACTATACTAAAGTATTTTTTCATTACGTCTTACCGTAATACTTGTAACAAGCCGCTTTCGCGAGGCGGGCGACGGACAACTCGGTCGGGATACTGGGTTCGTGAAAGTGGTATCGAGACACGAATGCAAGTTGATGTTTGGTAGAAATGTAATTTATTGCGTGTAAATGTGTGTTTGTACAGCGTGAGTGTATGTAGAGGTGTATGAGGTGTGTGTGTGTATGTGCGCGCGAGACGAGTAACGAGTGAGAGAACGGATAATGTATTAAGTGTAAAAATAAGTTTCCGCCGTTTTTTATCAAAAATTGGGCATTTATTATGAAAGAACGGAACCTAATGTTTTATTTGAAGTATTGTCCATCGCTTGCCACTACTTTTTTCCATCTTTTTGGCAGCATACGGATACCGCGTCGGAAGAATGCTTCATCTTTTGAGGGCATCCATGAATCGACCCAATTTTTGATATCTTCATATGATGTGAAGTGTTGCTCAGACAGGCCATGCGCCATCGATCTAAACATGTGGAAATCAGAACGAGCAATGTCTGGTGAATACGGCGGGTGGGGTAAAACTTCCCAATTGAGTATTTCCAAATAGGTTTTTTACCGGCGCCGCAACATGTGGACGAGCATTATCATGCAGGAGAATAACTTTGTCGTGTCTGGAGTAGTGGGCGCGCTTTTCCTTGAGTGCTCGACTCAATCTCATCAATTGTGTTCGGTAGATAGCCCCAGTAATGGTTTCGTTCGATTTGAGCAACTCATAATACACGACACCAAGCTGATCCCACCAAATGCATAACAAGAGTTTTTTACCATGAATATTTGGCTTAGGTGTAGATGTTGAAGCATGGCCAGGTGGTCCCCATGATTTCTTCCTTTTTGGATTATCATAGTGGATCCATTTTTCATCACCAGTGACTATACGGTGCAGAAAACCCTTTCGTTTATGCCTGGCAAGCAGCATTTCACATGTGAACAATTGGCGTTCAACGTTTCTCGGCGTCAGTTCATGGAACCCAATTTCCTTGTTTTTGAATCAATCCCAATGATTTCAACCGATGTGAAATTGCTTGTTGAGTCACTCCCAATGTAAATGCAAGTTCTTCTTGCGTTTGGCACGAATCTTGATCCAATAATGCTTCCAATTCCGCGTTTTCATACACTTTCGGCCTTCCGCTACGTTCTTTGTCTTCGATGTCAAATTCACCGTTCTTAAACTTTTGAAACCACTCACGACAACTTCTCTCACTTAAGGCAGCCTCACCATATGCTTCTACAAGCAATCGATACGCCTCAGCTGCAGATTTCTTCAAATTGAAGAAGTAAATCAAAAGTTCCCGCAAATGACGCTTATTCGGCTCAAAACTCGACATTTTCGCACACAAAAGAATATATTATACTGATAAAAAATCACTAATATTTTAAGGTTATGTTATTGACTGATGTCCAATCTTACGATAAGGATGTTTTACATCTGACAATTTTAACCATAACTTACTGGTGGCGCCAACTTTTGTCAAACGGCGGAAACTTATTTGTACACCTAATATGTGTGCGAGCACGTATAAGGTATATGTGCGAGTACGTATAATGTATGTGTGCGGGTACGCAATGGATGTGTGCGAGTACGTATAGTGTCGGTGTGCGAGTACGCAATGCCGGAGGGTGCATACAATGCACCGCGATCGCGCGCAGCGCGGTTCGCGTTTTTCGGGTGTTCGATCAAATATCGATTATTACTCGCGCGGCGTAAATCCGGCAGGAACCGTTAGCTGTCGGGTGGTCCTTTGCGGCAGCGTCGGTGGGCGGTCCTTCGACGCGTGTATCGATTTCGGGTGTCGATCGGTGACGCGGTAGGGTCAGCCCTCGGCGCGGGACTTATCGCTCCCGTAATAATGGCGCGGCGGATGCGTTAATGGTGGTTGATACGGTCCGTCGGTGCGTGTATTTGTCGGCTGTGATTCGCGTATCTGGATCGCGGGTGGCGGAATCGGGAATGTATCGGCCGATGAGAAATCCCGTCGGTGGCAGAGAACTCCCTGCCACGAGAAGAATGCCGATGCACCAGGTGGACGGAAAGCTAGCGAGGGGCCGAGAACTCTCGGCTGGGTCCAGTACGCCCGATCCCGGATACCTCTTAATTGTGGTGGTGTCAGGATTGCTCGTAGAGATGCCGCAAACTTTCGGCGGAAGCTGAGTACACCCAACCCCGTTGTTCTTTCTCTTAGGAGCGTTATCAAGATTTCGGAAGGTTTCAGACGTCTTACTGACTCTGCTGGATCGGAAAGGTCTGGTCCCGATAATCAGAAACGCGCTCTATTATACTAATTCTCCGGCGCGCGCGTCTGCGTAATTCGCGTATTGTTCTAACGGTAATATCTCGAAGCGGCGTGCGCGGCTCGGGTATTTTCGGTAACGGTCGGGTCGGTTACCCGAGCGCGTCGTCGATTCGAGATGTTTACGCGCGCCTAACGGCGGTTAGCTATTTACGCGTTTCTGTTATAGTTTAAAAATGGGCGCTCGGCGCCTCCGCATTTGCCCGACCGGTGTTCGTCGGGCGGCGGACTTCCGGCGGATCGGCGGCCGGGTACGGTTTAATAACGATGGGGGGAACGCATCGTTACATACTTTTATGTACAGAATAATATATTTTTTTATTTGTATTGAATTTATTTTGGAAATCAGGTTTCCGTTAATAAAAATAAAATGCGTTTTAATTTTATGGAGAGAATCTATAATATTTTTATAAATACAAAATTGATTTTATGACAAATACTTTTTCAAATTACAAATCCTCACGAACTCAATTGCTTCTAAGTACTTAGCTAGTTAACTATTGATTTCATATCTTGTTTTTATTTTTTATTTTTTAGAAATTTTTTAAAGTTTTATTTTAGATATATACTTGGCGTATTTTTTTATTCTTTATCCGCTCAAACCATTTAACTTCTTCTGTCTCATTCCCTTAATCCCTCCCTCACTCTCTTACTTTCTCTCTCTCTCTCGTTTTCCCTCTCTCTCACTCTTCCTCAATTTATCTCTCTGTGTTTCCTCCCTCACCATATACCCTGGTGTTCCCCATTTCACTCCCAACATACACCTTAAATACCTCTCCCGCAAACTCTCTATCATTTCTCTTTTTTTCTACTCTCACACCTCAATTCTATAACCCACTACCGATCATACTAGGACATCAAATAACCATACCCTTCTTCCCCAATATTTTCCAAATTTAATCTATCCCCCAAACTTACCCCAATATAGCCGCCCCCCTCTTTACTCTATCCTTCACCTGGGCCTTCTGCCTATTTCTTTGTATCATATATCCCAAATATTTATATTCCTTCTTTATTACCTTTCCAGCTTACTTTCTTAATCGTCCCCTTCCCTTCCTACATCTCATTATCTTCGACTTGTCCGTATTCACCACTAGTCCCTTCCTCTTCCGATACCCCTCTAATCTCTCCAATATACTCCTCATCCCTCCTTCCTCCTCTGCCAATAATAAGACGTTATCTGCATACACCCTCCCCCCCCATCTTACACTCTCCAATCCTCCCCTTTTTATTATCTGTTCTAAGTCCGCCATCAACAAATTGAACAATAGCGCATTCAGACAGTTTTGCCTCACTCCCTTCCCAGTCCAAAACTCTTTCCCTATCTTCACCCTAAAACACGTCTCCCCTAAAATATCCTCGCACCTTTTGACAAGCCTTTCCCTCACTTTTCTTTCCTTCAATGCAACCAATAATCTCGACCTATCCAATGAATCAAACGCGGCCTTCAAGTCTTGAAAAAAAAACACTATTGATCCTCCTTTCCTATTTATCTGCCTATTAACTAAGTAGTTCAATACATACATATACATATATATATATATATATATTATCTATTGTCCCCATTCCTTTCCTTTCTGAACCCCGCTTGATTCGGCGGAATCAATCCCTTGTCTTCCACATCCTTCCCCCAAGCCCTCTGCCAACATCATCGCATAAACTTTATATAACGACGGCGTCAGCGTAACCCCTCTAAAATTCCTTATCTTTCTCTCTTCCCCTCTCTTTAATATCGGCACCACTATCCCATTATCTTATTCTCTTACTCATACCTCCTCCTTCCATATTCTATTGCACATTTCACAAACCCACATCTCTAATTTTCATCCTTATATTTCCACACTTCTGTCGGAATTCCATCAATTCCTACCGCTTTAGTAATATAGCTAGGCCGTTTCTAACCCAGGTCCTCTGAGGGGGAGTGCGGGGCGAAGGTATCTAGTGCGATGGGCATGACGTCACACGGGGGACTGCGGCGCATCCGGTAGGCGAGGGATCCACGTAGGGGGAAGGAGACCGGGGCGCGAACGGTTGACGAGGGGTCCGCGGGGACGAGGGGAACTGCGATGCGTCCGGTAGACAAGGGGTCTGAGGGGAGAGGAACTCGAAGATACGATGTTTACAAGGGCGCGGGAGGATAGCGCGAGGCGTTCGCAATGTGTATGACAAGAATAGCGCGAAGCATTCGCAATATGTGGGAGAAGGATAGCGCGAAGATAGTGCATACACGTTAGAGAGAAATAGCGCGTTTGCGTGTAGGAAAAGGAAAGAAGGAGACGCAGAAATAATTGACACTTTTTTAAGTAATCATAATGAATGTTTATTCATAGAAATTTGTATGCGTGCGCGTGCGCGTGTGTATGTGTGTGTATGTGTGTGTGTGTGTGATAAAATAAAAATATAATAATACAAAATGATATAAAAATATAAAAATAATATGTAGGCTTCTTCTTCTGAAATAAAAACATTTTATTAGTAAATTAATTTTTATTGTTTAATAAGTAACATTATTTAGGATTTAATATAAATTAAAAAGTACTTACAGTTACCATATATTTCAATTATTTTGATTTGTGCATATTGGACACATGTTGCATAGTATAATTTGATGCAAAGATTTTTTACAGTCTTTGCATCTAGATACCAGATAATTCACCATAATAAGTGGTCCTATATTTCCGAACATAAGTAAAAGGCAAATAAAAATGACAGTCTCATAAAGCAGTTCGTACAATATTTAGCATCGTACTGTTCAGCATAATAATAATAATATATACAGCACATTTTTGTTTCCACATTCAGGCTAATTATTTCTACCGTGTTTAAAATTTGATGTTTCATTTTCCACAATTCAGGTAAATATAGCGAATAGGGGACCCAGCCCCAATGACCTTGACCTTGACATATGTTGTCAAGGACATAATTCTGAGTAACTTTTTCTTCTAATTTAATCGTCGCTCGTTGCTTATTAAAAAGTTATTAACAAAAAAAGTATGAAATATACCAAAGTACATGCACGGACAGGAAGCACGCGCGCGCGCGCACACACACACACACACACGGAAGGGTGCAAGGGGAGCCTTCGGCCCCCTCCCGCACCCACCCCGCCGGTAGGCTGGGTGGACCTTGCTTTACAATGTAGCATGTACTTTGTAAGTTGTAAAGCGAGGTCCACCCTGCCTACCGGCGGGGTGGGCGCGGGAAGGGGGCCGAAGGCCCCCCTTGAACCCCCCGTGTGTGTGTGTGCGTGTGTGCGCGCGCGCGCGCGTGCTTCCTGTCCGTGCACAGTGATGCCAGAATTGAGACGCGAGCAACATGCAACCGAGGTGGAGGGGATAACACACACAAGCGCAAACAGCGTACGTGTGAGCTCGGCGCTTCGGCTAGCTTCGGATAACAGAAGAGGACAGATGTACTGTTTTCTGTCCCTCTCCTTCCTACCGAGCCGGCAACGATACGGGCGACGGGCGACGGGCGATGTTGCTCGTTTCTCGATTCTTGATGCATGACAGCGTTAAATGTTTTTTTTACAGCCTATTAATGTGTTATATATTAAATGTTTTCTTTCAACCTTCTTCTTTAATATGTTTTAAATTAAATGATTTTTTACGCTTTTGATAATATATATTTATATCAGAGTTATAAGAGAGAGCATTATTAAATTAAGACAATACTCTGTTTTAATTTTTTTTTTTAAATTTATGTATACTGCATATAAAAGTATTCGAGTAAAATACTCGAAGATTGAACATAATATTAAACATTTCATATTCTACATACCGTGAAAAAAAATAATTTGATAGTAAAAAATGTTATTTTATTCAAGAAAACTATTTATTCGGTGAATTTTAATAACGTTTTTGTTTATTGTTAAATCTTTAAGTTTTTTAAGTATAATATATTTACGCTAAAAATCTGCTAAAAATACATTTTCAAGACATATATTTTCAACTTTCACGTGTACATACACATTGATGTTAGCAGGTCGCGGAAATATGCTTTGTGTTTACATTTGAATACCTTCCCTCAATGTTTATACTATTTCATGTTCATTTTTTATTATTTTCTGTACTAGTGAATTCTTATGATGACACAGTCTTGTTTAATTCTTCCAAGCGTAAAGTTCTTACTTTTCATTTTATTTTTGAACACCCTATATATGTAAAAACTTGTGTTTATTTCAGTTTATATGTGTAGTATACGTAGGACTATTTCTGTAAACTAACTTAAATATTCAGTTTTTCATTGTCAGACTATGTATAAATCTTGATTTTTACAAATTTTTGTTTGTTAATAACTTTTTAATAAGCAACGAGCGACGATTAAATTAGAAGAAAAAGTTACTCAGAATTATGTCCTTGATAACATATGTCAAGGTCAAGATCATTGGGGCTGGGTCCCCTATTCGCTATATTCACCTTATATCATAATTACATCTTCTCTATCTGCAATATTATTGATCTCTATAACACCACTACCATCATCATCGATATGAATGATTCCTTCTTCAGCCATAGCGCACGAGATCGTTATAAGAACGTATACGGTTTAACAAGATTGTCGTAAGAGCGTAAATTGCATACTATAATGTTGCACACTCCTCTTAATTATATATTTTAATTTCACATCTTTTGTTTTCTTTTAACTGGAGTATCACGTCTTTTTACCTCATCATTTACTACATTTCTAGCAGAGAGAGAAGTGTGTTAAGAGAAAGATTTAAGTTTTGCCGACTATGCTTATACATTACGCCGTTTTTTATTCATACATGAAGAATGGGAGAAATAATTAAATTCATAGATAAACAGTAACATAATTTATTTGTTACAAGCATCAAGTAAAGAATGTTATTTACAGCACAAGTTAATAATTCGCAATCTATGAGTGATTTGCTGTCAAACATATCACTTTCATATATCACTTTTGCAGCATCACACACATTAGTGATATTATTACGTTGTAAAACAGTTACAAACTATTTGAATTTTTCATTAACAATATGCGTATTTTCGCACAGCCAGTAATACATATGATCTATACATTTTTCAAAATCAAATAAATATAATATAATTGGTGGTTTCATAAAGAATAGGGTATTATAACGTTTTTCAAAAATATTTTTTTATTGAAGTTCATACTCTATTTAGTTATTAAAATTTTTTTCGTTTGCTTCAAAACGTTCAATTTGTATTATTTTTAAATTATTTAAAATATCATTTGAAATGCTACGAAAACGCGCCAATGTGGCGCTGTAGCCGCGTGACGTCACTTCGTTACTAAAACTTCGATTTAGTACAGGGAACAAGGAGATTGTTTGCGGTTTTACTTTTTTTAAAGAAAAATAGTCATTAATGAACGAAATCAAATGGAAGCAGAATATGTTAAAGCAAATTCTACTAAAAATTGATACGTTAAGAGGATGCCGGATACCGACAGAATGCGAATATTAGTAGGATTGCAAAATATTTTTGTTGATTATAGATATCAACAAATCCTTTTCCATAATTAAAGTATACATAATAACGGAGTGCGGGGTTTATGATTTCATATGAAAAGTGAAAAAAAATTAAAAAATTACAGTTGTGTTATCGGCTTCTGCCGTCAACATTTACTTAATATAAAAAACCTGCAACCTGCATGTGCCTAACAAGTGAACTCCGCACTCGGCATTTTATCAAAGAGTATTAGTGAACTTCGAGAAGTGAGTTTAGAAGCTTTATAAAAAAGATTTTACTATGCAACATTTTGCACACCGAAATGTTTCTTACTAGGCTTTCAAATACATTTTCAAACGTTCACTTATATTCCTTCATGCATTTCCGAGTGGAGAGGTATCCTATTTTGCACATACACACGGCAAAACCCTTATATTAAGCAAATATATAATTATTATGGCCGGTAAAACAGGACGGTCCGGCATCCTCTTAATGGTGTATCAATTTATAAGAGAAAACAGTCGCTTTAATGCTGCAGAAATGCGAGTAGTAAAAACATCTGCGTAAATATTGTAACGCGGTCACCTTGCTCGACGCTCGGATCGGCTCGTCGGTGTTTGGGTTCGAGAGGAGGGGAGACTCAAGCTTACGAGAACACAGAGTGAAGCGAAAAGATAGTTCATTCAAAGCAAGATAGATAGATACAGCGTGCAGGGCCGGGTGATGTCATGCGGTGAGCGGTGCCGTTGGTAGCAGGGCGGGGGGCGCAAAGCGGCGACGCCAAGCGATTGGCGCAGAGCGGCGTGAAGCGCTAGACAGGCACGGCGTGCAGGCGGTATCGGCTTTATTTACATGCGACTACGGCGCGGTTACAACTATCGGACTTAATGTTATTAACAGGTCTTATTCCTAGGTCGTATTTCTACGGTGCGGCTTAGCGCTAGCGGACTTAATATTAGCCGGTCTTATTACTAGCAGGCTTATTTCTACGGCGCGCTTAGAACTAGCGGACTTAAGGTTAACAGGTCTTAGGACTAGCAGGCTTATCTCTATGGCGCGGCTACGGTTAGCGGACTTAGGACTAGCAGGCAATTCTAACTAGCGGACTTATCTCTACCATGCGGCTTCTATTTACAACGCGGTATTTACATGCAGCTTATATGTATACTAGTGTCAGGTTAGGTGGTGAGGTATCGCGGGCAAGATCGAGTGTCACGTCGGGCCTGCCTTGGCAACGGAAACCGGCGAAACCCGGCAGGGCTGAGCGAAACCTCAGTCCGGGTAGGTGCTAGGAGCCGGCGAAACCCGACAAGGCTAAGAGAAACCTTAGCTCGAGGAGTGGTGACAGGAGTCGGCGAAACCCGACTGGGCTGAGCGAAACCTCAGCCCGATGGTAGAGAGAGCTGGCGAAACCCGGCAGAGTCAAGAGAAACCTTGGCCCCGAGAGGTAGTAGGTACTTGGTAGGTCGGTGTATGGAGTTGGATCGTAGGACGGGATCTGGTCTCGATGTCTCGGCCGGCCGGGCTTATATACCCGGCCGGCGTCCCCACTACGCGTTGTCGGTCCGGCGGTGGGGTCGGTTCCGCGTGGGGAGGCCGCGAGAACGAGAGAGCGTTTCTGGAGTGAGCGAGACGGCGCAGGTGGCGTGCGAGCGAGTGAGATAACGCGTGTTGTGTGCATGCAAGCAGGATAGGTATAGCGGGTTAGAGTAAGCAGGCCGTGCGTAGGTATATATATATATATATATATATATATTTTTTTTTTTTTTGCCGTCGTAACGGCCCTGCCGTTACAATATATTATATAACAAGAAATTCATTAATTTATATTAAGATCCGATTGTTCTATCTGCAGTTAAAATATACAGGGTGTATCCTAAAAAGTGGGAAGTATTGCAATGAGAGATTCAGGACACAAAAATAAGAGAAAAAATTCATATAAACATATGTCCGATATGACCGTGTTTTCAAGTTATAGCTTGTTTTATTTTTCAACAGAATTAAGATAATTACGGTTACAGGAAGTGCTCAAAATGACTACCTCTAAGGGCCGTGGCACATGGAAAAATTTAAGCAGTAAGACTTAAGACGTAAGCGAATTGACCAATCACGGTCGAACAGTAAGGCAGCCATATTGAAACGTAAGCTACGCTGAAAATTCCGTATGGTTAAAATTCTTAAGTCTTAAGTCTTACTGCTTAAGTTTTTCTGTGTGCCACGGCCCTAACTTGAATACAGGCTTCAACACGTCTCATTATAGATTGTCTGACTTTTTCAAAAATTCCGGATATTGCTTGAATTTTCTTCTATCGTTAATAGTACTAACGTACGATATACCTTACCTTCACTAAACACAAGATATGAACGGTATTACTTACAACACAAATAATACGCGTTTATGTTTACAAATTAACAAGACCTTAAATCCTTTAAATATTGTACATAAACAGCAAACCAATATCCAAGTATGCTATCTTAACTCTATTGGAAAATAAAACAAGCTATAATTTGAAAACAAGGTCATATCGGACATATGTTCATATAAACTTTTTCTCTTATTTTTGTGTCCTGAATCCCCCATCGCAATACTTCCCACTTTTTAGGATACACCCTGTATATTGTTGCGTCCGCGGATCGGAATCGAGATAAATCGAATCACGCAAGACACAACCGGCACTCACACTCCGCGTCGTAAATAATAACTCTTAGTTATGAAAGAACAAGAACTTTAATGAAACAGAACTATATAACTATTCACAGAAATAGAGAACAGAGAATATCGTTAATAATTTTAAACACGTCCGCGCGGATTGGCATCCGTCACGAAACTAAGATGGCGACCGAAAACAACATGTCCGCCGTTGTTTAACAGCAAACTTCCCGGCAACGTGCTTAGAGACGATCTCTCGAAGACGGGCATAATCCAGGGATGCAACAATATCTACCTTTTAAGTAAGACCTATATGTGTTATATATATATATATATATTTTAAGGTTATTATATTAATTATCTATTGTAACTACGTATCTAATAATAATTTTAATAGTAATTTTAAAATTATTTTGTTACAAACGCGCATTTAGGGCTAGTTGTTCAAACACAGATTAATAACAGATACGTAGTTCCAACAGACAATTAATATAATAACCTTAAAATATATATAAAACATATATATAGGTTTTCGTTCTTAAAAGGTAGATATATATTTTAATTGCAGATAGAACAATTAGCTCTTAATATAAATTAATGAATTTCTTGTTATGTAATGTATTATACGGATGTTTTTACTTCTTATATTTCTGCAGCATTAAAGCGATATAGTCTTCTCTTATAAATTGACACACCATTAGCGCATCAATTTTTGATAGATTTGTCGAATTTGCTTTAACATATCCTGCTTCCATTTGACTTCGTTCATTAATGACTATCTTTCTTTAAAAAAAGTAAAACCGTAAATAATCTCCTTGTTCCCTGTACTAAATCGAAGTTTTAATAACGAAGTGACGCCACGCACGAACTAACCAATAACGAAGCGGTTTCAAGTCACGTGAAAATTTGAAATTTTAATCGTCTTTCTTTATTTATTTTAAATTATTTATTGTTGGTGGAAAATCTTAAGAGTTTGGAAATAATGTTTTTATAATTTATACTTTCGATTAAAAATAAAATTTATATAAAATTTTTTTTTGTAATACCTTATTATTGGATAATACCATTTTTATAATATTCGAATCAGATATTTTAACCATTTCAAATGTTAAATCTTGAATCCGCAATGTTTCAAATTCAGTCAATTGTAGAAATCATTCAATGTCCGCACGTTTCTGCATCAACGATTTCCATGTTTCAAAAGGCAACAGTATTTGATTGCCTCGATTGTCGCCGAGAACCAATACTACGCAAGATACAGCTTCAACGCTTATTCCAATGTCCAAATATTTATAAGATGTTGGGGTTAAGGCGTATCTTCTTCCAAGTATACGAACCGCACGACGAGGCTCGGATGAAATACTAGGAAGCAATAAAATATTATTTATAAAAATATTTAAAAAATATAAAATATAAAATTCTTTAAGTTAATTAAAACTTATTACATTTCTTCTTCTTAGACGGTAAAGTTTCATCGTTTTGAGTCGGAACATAATAATTCATGCGACTTCCTTCAGTGGGATACATTTTTTATATGAACCTTTCACACAAGTGGTCGATGTAATACTGAACGTATTAAAAATATTTAAAATGTATTAGCGTTGCAAAATTGCAATGCTAATACGTTTTAAATATTTTTAATACGTGGAGGGGATTATTGCTGAAGATATTTTTTCAATTCTTCTAATTTATTCAAGCGCCGATGTACGGCTGCTTCACGATGACATCACCCCCAGATGGAGATTTAGCCAAATGCATAAAAAAATGCAGTGTAACATAAATTTTTCAAGCGCTGATGTGCGGCTGCTTCGCGATGATATTACCCCCTCTAGGTATCAAAGTCCAAAATGTACGTGACAAAATCGTGAAATATAAGGATAATCCTCAAGATTATCGCACTAACATACTTGGATAACTGCATGTAATTTGAAACTTTTGCGATGCACCCGGGATTTGACATCATCTCTAGACGACAAAAAAAGTGCAATAATCGACATTGTCAAAATGTACGTGACAAACCGCGAAATAAAGACTTAATTGAAATACGATACACATGATGGAAAGAGACAGAAGAATATAAAATCAAGATAGAATATAAAATCATGGTAAAGAGGCACATCCTGTCAGTATTTTCGCCAAAGGTTTGGAGACAACAACCATTTTAATAATTGCAATCTAAATTTGGAAATATGGCGGAAAACAATGCAGAACAAAATCTGCGTGAGCAATCTGTAAGAAATTCGATAGAAGAGTACGTTGTGTGGGAGCAACCATGCGGCGAATATATCGAATCAAATGTCCACGATTATCGATCGGGATTCGACAATCGCTGATTGCCCGAATCGTACGACTAGAAAGATTGAAGAACTCGTTGCGCAGACGTTTTGTACATGCGGGTGCAGGATGCAGTACGCGACAACATGGATTAATTTGGTGAGAGATCGATATGGCGTTCGAGAGTCGCATATTGACTGGTGCGGTTATAAAGCACAATCAGATCAAACCTCGTCACTTTCTCGAAGATACCAAAGACATTGTGCTCGAATACGTGCAAAATGTAATGAAAAAACACTAATGTGAAAGTGAATACTGCGTTCAATAGTGAATTCGTGACGGATAAGCGCGCAAATAAAAGTAGAGGATGCCGGAGCGACGGGCGAACTTCAACGGGTTAGCCCCCTTATTTAAACGTAACTAAAAATGTCAATAATACCGACATTTTTAGTTGCGCCATTACCGACATTATTATTTGATACATGCATGTTGGAAAAAGCAATTTTTTGCATTATGTTCAATATATTGAAATCAGACAATATTACGTATTTTTACTGCTCTATTGTCTCGCACATATAAGCATATCTAAGCGTGTTGATGACAGTAAAATATAGATGTGTCTGTCTTTATTGCATAGTTTGAGCACAATTTCAACATTGCTCACATTATGATACTTTTCCGTATATCTTTCAAGAAAAATAACTTGATCATTTATGTACGTGCATATATGTATATTTATGTATACGTGTATATGCATGGTATACAGGATGAGTTTTTTAACTTAAAACTGCAAAATATCTGTAAAAATAAGCATTGTACGAAAAAAATGTTCCAAATAAATCCTCAATATTTTCGAGGGGGCAATTCCATCCCGCAAAAGTTAGCCGCCTACCGGTCCCCCTGGGGATAACTTTGAAATCTTAGATGGGAACCCCTACTTTTTATTGCATATTCTTGTAGCTTATCTCGAGAGCTTTTCAAAACACTCTAATAAAGTATTTTTTCATTAAGTACTTTTTGAGTTATTTTATAATTTAATCTGACATATTTTAATATAAAAAACAAAATATCTCGTAAAATATTTAGTTTTCAATAATCTTACCGTAATACTTTTATATATATATAGATATATAGATATATATATATATATATATATAGAGAGAGATCGTATATATATATATATACGAGGTTTGATCAAAAAATACGCGAATTTTCGTTTTTCTCAAAAAATCTTTATTTATTTGTCAATATTAATTTTGTCCCCTTCAAAGTAGTCCTCATTAGATATAATACACTTGTGCCAGCGTTTTTTCCAATCTTCGAAGCACTTCTGAAACGCAATTTTCGGTATGGCGTTTAGCTCCTTCAGCGATTCTGTCTTTATCTCTTCAATGTTGGCAAAACGTCGTCCTTTCATGGTTTTTTTATCTCGCAGGAGGCCATGTCCGGCGAATACGGAGGCTGAGGCATCATAACGGTGTTGTTTTTGGCCAAAAATTCACGAACAAGCAGTGAAGTGTGAGCAGGTGCATTATCATGGTGCAATTGTCATGAGTTGTTTCGCCACAAATCCGGGCGTTTTTTTCGGATCGCTTCATGCAAACGGCGTAGAACTTCCAGGTAGTACTTCTTATTGACCGTACGACCTAGTGGCAAGAACTCATGGTACACTATGTCGTTGAAATCGAAGAAAACAGTGAGCAGAACCTTCACATTCGATCGAACTTGACGAGCTTTTTTCGGTCTTGGCTCTTCAGGAAGCTTCCATTGGGACGATTGGGCCTTAGTTTCGACGTCATATCCGTACACCCATGTTTCATCACCAGTTATGACTCGTTTGAGCAGTTCTGGATCATCGTTGACTTCATTCAGCAACTCCTGAGCAATGTCCATTCGGCACTGCTTTTGGTGGAAATTCAACAATTTCGGAACAAATTTTGCTGCCACACGTCTCAGGCCCAAAACATCCGAAAAAATTGCTTGGCATGAGCCAAATGATATGCCAACATCATCAGCAACCTCTCTGATAGTGATTCGGCGATTATCCATAATCATCTTCTTCACTTTTTCGACATTGTCATCGGTTGTTGATGTGCTGGAGCGTCCAGGGCGCTGGTCATCTTCAACATCTTTACGGCCCTCTTGGAAACGTTTGAACTACTTGTAAACACTTGTTTTATTCATAGAAGACTCGCCAAAAGCAACATTCAACATTTCCAATACGGTGCTGCACTTTATTCCATTCTTAAAGCAAAATTTAATGCAAATTCTTTGTTCCATTTTTCCCACAAGTAAAAAACCGCCGAGCACACCAAAACACGTGAGTAGGATAGTAAGGGCGGTTCCAGCTCATTTTTCCCATGAGAAGCGCGGCCGGGGGGAAAGCGGGGCGAGAGGAT